>SDVV010029782.1:1535-11762 GCA_016164225.1 Gammarus roeselii | reverse complement strand
TATATAATACATGCATCCAAATATATCCGCGATTTTCCCCTATTGTTTGACAATAGCATTTGAATAGGAGACAATTGAACGGTTCTTATAGTCGTACCTAAAGTCGTCGAACGGTTTCTATCCTCGGAGCCACGATTGTCTGATGGTTCTTATTTTCGTTCATTTGATTGTTTAACGGGCTGAATTTCCGTGCCTGCAGTCGTATTCATCGTAATATGCTGATACTATTTCCGTGCATGTAGTCGTATGCATCGTAATATGCCGACACTATTTCCGTGCATATAGTCGTATTTATCGTAATATGCTGACACTAATTCCGTGCATATAGTCGTATTCATCGTAATATGCTGACACTATTTCAGTGCATATAGTCGTATTAATCGTAATAAGCTGACACTATTTCCGTGAATACAGTCGTATTCATCGCTATAAGCTGACACTATTTTCGCACATGCAATCGTATTCATCGTAATAAGCTGACACAATTTCCGTGCATGCAGTCAGATTCATCCTGCTTTGCTGACACTATTTCCGTGCATGCAGTCGTATTCATCGTGCTATGTTGACACTATTTCCGTGCATGCAGTCGTATGCATCGTGCTATGCTGACACTATTTCCGTGCATGCAGTCGTATGCATCGTGCTATGCTGACACTATTTCCGTGCAAGCAGTCGTATTCATCGTGCTATGCTGACACTATTTATGTGCATGCAGTCGTATTCATCGTGCTATGCTGACACTATTTCCGTGCATGTAGTCGTATTCACCGTGCTATGCTGAGACTATTTCCGTGCATGCAGTCGTATGCATCGTGCTATGCTGACACTATTTCCGTGCTATGCTGACACTATTTCCGTGCATGCAGTCGTACGCATCGTGCTATGCTGACACTATTTCCGTGCTATGCTGACACTATTTTCGTGCATGCAGTCGCATGCATCGTGCTATGCTGACACTATTTAAGTGGATGCGGTCGTATTCATCGTGCTATGCTGACACTATTTGCGTGCATTCAGTCGTATTCGTCGTGCTATGCAGACACTATTTCCGTGCATGTGGTCGTATTCATCGTGCTATGCTGACACTATTTCCGTGCATGTAGTCGTATTCATCGTGCTATGTTGACACTGTTTCCGTGCATGTTGTCGTATGCATCGTAATATGCTGGCACTATTTCCATGCATATAATCGTATTCATCGTAATAAGCTGACACTATTTCCGTGCATACAGTCGTAATCATCGCAATAAGCTGACACTACTTTCGTACATGCAATCGTATTCATCGTGCTATGCTGACACTATTTCCGTGCTATGCTGACACTATTTCCGTGCTATGCTGACACTATTTCCGTGTATACAGTCGTATGCATCGTGCTATGCTGACACTATTTAGGTGCATGCAGTCGTATTCATCGTGCTATGCTGACACTATTTCCGTGCATACTGTCGCATTCATCGTGCTATGCTGACACTATTTCCATGCATACAGTCGTATGCATCGTGCTATGCTGACACTATTCTCGTGCATGCAGTCGTATGCATCGTGCTATGATGACACTATTTCCGTTCATGTAGTCATATTCATCGTGCTATGCTGACACAATTGCCGTGCATGTAGTCGTATTCATCGTGCTATGCTGACACTATTTCCGTGCATGTAGTCGTCTTTATCATGCTATGTTAACACTATTTTCGTGCACACAGTCGTATTCATCGTGCTATGCTGACACCACTTCCTTGCATAGAGTCGTATTCATCGTTCTATGCTGACACTGTTTCCGTGCATGCAGTCGTATGCATCGTGCTCTGCTGACACTATTTCCGTGCATGCCGTCGTATGCATCGTGCTATGCTGACACTATTTCCGTGCATGCAGTCGTATTCATCGTGCTATGCTGACACTATTTCCCTGCATGCAGTCGTATTCATCGGAATAAGCTGACACTATTTCCGTACGTGCAATCGTATTTATCGCGATAAGCTCACACTATTTCCGTACGTGCAGTCGTATTCATCGCAATAAGCTGACACTATTTCCGTACGTGCAGTCGTATTCATCGCAATAAGCTGACACTATTTCCGTACGTGCAATCGTATTCATCGCAATAAGCTGACACTATTTCCGTACGTGCAATGGTATTCATCGCAATAAGCTGACACTATTTCCGGTACGTGCAGTCGTATTTATCGCAATAAGCTGACATTATTTTCGTACGTGCAATCGTATTCATCGTGAAATGCTGACACTATTTCCGTACGCGCGTTCGTATTCATCGTGCTATGCTGACACTATTTCCGCACGTGCAATCGTATTCATCGTGCTATGCTGACACTATTTCCGTACGTGCAATCGTATTCATCGTGCTATGCTGAAACTATTTCCGTACGTGCAATCGTATTCATCGTGCTATGCTGACACTATTTTCGTACGTGCAATCGTATTCATCGTGCTATGCTGACACTATTTTCGTACGTGCAATCGTATTCATCGTGCTATGCTGACACTATTTCCGCACGTGCAATCGTATCCATCGTGCTATGCTGACACTATCTCCGTACGTGCAATCGTATTCATCGTGCTATGCCGACACTATTCCCGCACGTGCAAGTATCCATCTTGCTAAGCTGACACTCTCGTTGCACTCGCATTCTAAGTTGCCGGATAAAACTGAACATTCTGCCCCACCATGCATAGTTTTATATAAAACGTGGTCCACCTAACGTTGAATAAAAAACTGCGTAAAAGAAATACATATTAATTGAAGAAATAACATGTTAGAACACTTTCAAATTGTGCTCAGGGAGCAATTCAACGATAGTGTCACAAAGCACGTTCAATGGTTCAATGAGCACTCATTCATTTTAATAGATAATGATAAATAACAGGCCAGTGTTATATTTTTTCCATGATTATCGGCACATTGGAGCTTCCTTAAAGGCCTATTTAAGAGATGTATCGTAGATATCACGTGAGTGTTCGAATCAAGTTTCATAATTCTCTCATTGCGATTGCAGTGAGCAATTTTACCCACCAGCAGGGAAAAATAAATTACGGATTTGGGAGAAATCGTCCAACTATTGGAATTCATCTTTCTGAGACGGCTTATAACTTTTCATGTGTTTTGAGAGGTGATTTTACCAAAGTGCGCCATGCATTGTTAATGATATTATACACAGACTCAGTTATATCAACTGTTATACATCAAGCTAGAGCTAACTCCGGGGTTACAATTATGGTGGACGACTTGATGACTTCTATGATTGTTCGTCTGACAATCACGTTTGCAGTAAATGGGGGAACTATTGTAATCGCACACCTCCGTCAGATGATAAAGACCGTCCTCCTTTCATTCGTGCGTCTCGCAATGGGGGAACTATTGTAATCGCACACCTCCGTCAGATGATAAAGACCGTCCTCCTTTCATTCATGCGTCTCGCAATGGGGGAACTATTGTAATCGCACACCTCCGTCAGATGATAAAGACCGTCCTCCTTTCATTCATGCGTCTCGCAATGGGGGAACTATTGTAATCGCACACCTCCGTCAGATGATAAAGACCGTCCTCCTTTCATTCGTGCGTCTCGCAATGTTTTTGGACGAGGCAAAAAAATATCATCAAACTATCACCTCTGAAAAAATTTGAACAATTATCATCTTTATTGTGATTCGCTTTTTTTCAATGAGGCATTCGCTCAAGTGACAGCGGCACACAGACTCTTTTGCCTGTAATGGGGCATTCGCTCAAGTGACAGCGGCACACAGACTCTTTTGCCTGTAATGAGGCATTCGCTCAAGCGACAGCGGCACACAGACTCTTTTGCCTGTAATAGGGCATTCGCTCAAGTGACAGCGGCACACAGACTCTTTTGCCTGTAATGGGGCATTCGCTCAAGTGACAGCGGCACACAGACTCTTTTGCCTGTAATGAGGCATTCGCTCAAGCGACAGCGGCACACAGACTCTTTTGCCTGTAATAGGGCATTCGCTCAAGTGACAGCGGCACACAGACTCTTTTGCCTGTAATGGGGCATTCGCTCAAGTGACAGCGGCACACAGACTCTTTTGCCTGTAATGAGGCATTCGCTCAAGCGACAGCGGCACACAGACTCTTTTGCCTGTAATAGGGCATTCGCTCAAGTGACAGCGGCACACAGACTCTTTTGCCTGTAATGGGGCATTCGCTCAAGTGACAGCGGCACACAGACTCTTTTGCCTGTAATGAGGCATTCGCTCAAGCGACAGCGGCACACAGACTCTTTTGCCTGTAATAGGGCATTCGCTCAAGTGACAGCGGCACACAGACTCTTTTGCCTGTAATGGGGCATTCGCTCAAGTGACAGCGGCACACAGACTCTTTTGCCTGTAATGAGGCATTCGCTCAAGCGACAGCGGCACACAGACTCTTTTGCCTGTAATGGGGCATTCGCTCAAGCGACAGCGGCACACAGACTCTTTTGCCTGTAATGAGGCATTCGCTCAAGCGACAGCGGCACACAGACTCTTTTGCCTGTAATGGGGCATTCGCTCAAGTGACAGCGGCACACAGACTCTTTTGCCTGTAATGGGGCTTTCGCTCAAGTGACAGCGGCACACAGACTCTTTTGCCTGTAATGGGGCATTCGCTCAAGTGACAGCGGCACACAGACTCTTTTGCCTGTACTTAGATGACATTCTTCCATACGAAGTTCCACCTAAATTCTCACACTAAGGACTCTAAAGCTGTTCCAATCAATCACTGATATTAAGCTGAAAGCTGTAGAAAG
Organism: Gammarus roeselii; assembly: GCA_016164225.1. Taxonomy (NCBI): domain Eukaryota; kingdom Metazoa; phylum Arthropoda; class Malacostraca; order Amphipoda; family Gammaridae; genus Gammarus; species Gammarus roeselii. Next base: position 6,996 of record SDVV010029782.1, on the reverse strand, counting down.
AAGCACTCGAGTTCATATCTTGCGTTCTTACTACGAGCAAGCTCGCTCAGCGGCCTGAGCTAGCAAGAATGTAGCCCGCACCGGACTTCTCCTTAGGCAAAAATTTATTCGCTCGTTTTTTTTAGACAGTAATTATTATCCACCACCAAACAAAATTATATCTCTGACGCCTTAATAAATTGAGCTCATTTAGTGAACCCTATTCTACCGATATTGAATGACCAAAGAATTTCGATGATGTAAATTTTAGTGCACCTTCAAATCATTAATGTAGATAATCGGGATGACAAGGTGTATCCTCCTAGTCCTGCTGGACGTACGGCAGTCGTTGGATTACCTTATGCATGGGCATCAGTATATGCGCCCTGGTATTGCAACCGGCTGCTCGAATAAGTTTATCTGGGTTGTGAACTCATCAAGTTCATGAACGCATCAACAAGGACATCAAGATCATTAACGTCTGAGCTGTCATTCGGTTCCAAATAATGCAATCAAAATCTGGAGAACCGTCCACTTTTAGTGAAGAGATATTGGAAAACTTTATCGTCTCTACTGTGGAGACTTCTCACCACATTACTCATTTCGTATCTTATGTAATCCTGCAAAACGGAGTAGCGAAACTCTTTCATTGTTTTCAGTGATACTTACGGAGGCACTTGTTACAACGTTCTTCCTAAATCATCTCAAGTTCGAATCAAGTAACTCTTTTTTAAAGTCTTCCTGCGTCTTTAACATCAAACCAATTGGATGGAAAACACTTTTCCGATAATATATTTATTTTCTGCGCATCATATATACATAGAAATGTCAGGCTCCCGGCTCAAAAACACGATGGCGATGTGTTAAGAGGTGGACCTTTCCAGTTTGACGACACTCACTCTACACTCAGCAAAAGTCGAGAGATGAAGTGTTCATCATACAAATGCCATGCATCGAATCTTCTCAACTCAGCGGCAAATTGTTGTTCCACGCTTGAGAGAACTGAACGCCTCTTTGGCAGCCCGGCGCAATGGAAAGCATCAACTTCGTGTTGACTCTTGGCCTGTTGAGGGGCAACTGAATTACGTTTGAAATCATGTGAACTTCAAATTGAAATGTACGATCGAGTGCTCCGAGAGAAAGATGGCTTGCATTTTCACTGACTATCCTATTGAATAAGTTTTTCCTGAACAAATACAAATGTTTATTCATGATGTTGCCAGAGCTGCGGTCTTGTCTCAATGGAGGTCACGTGTCGCTGCAGCACTCAAACTAGGCGACCCTGCAAAACATATGGATCTTTCCCTTGCAAATACAGTTAATTGTCGCACGTTTCTTGCCCGAAATGTTTAGAAAGGCTTATTTTAACATGTTTTCCTTTTGTTTTGCTTCAATATAAGATTCGAATTTTTATTTTTTATTCATTCGATGCCCAAAATTAGAACAATTTTGTCGATAACAAAGGGTTGTTCTAGCAAGAGACACGAACGACGATGTCATAAAAATGCGGACGCCATTTATTTTCTTTAATAGCCGGGATGTTGCAGGTAAGATCTATGCATCGCATCCCTAATAATTAACGTCTAAAAATAAACTTCCAATTTACAGAGGAACATGTAATGATCTTCATAATAGTCCTTCAATGGTATACATTGAAATTGAGAGCGAGAAGTGTGGACGGAGCCGTGCCTTCCGTCGCCCGAACATTTGAATGTTGTGGTGACTATCCACTGTGTTGGACGAGAAGGCTTAAGCGTGCAATCTGGTTATAAACACATTTATAGAAAATTATAGAACAAATGCTATTGTGCAAAAATTGCTGATGTCTGTCTAACTATCAATTTAGGATTAGCCTAGTAATAGTAATAATGGAACCACCGTGGAAATTTCTATTAGAATGTTATAGAGATTAAACATTCGTAACACATTCATGAATTACAATATAGACGCATATAAGTAGTTTAGAGCTCTGTTTGCTTTGAATTTCATTGTATATTTGATCGTGCTGGACGAACTGGCTGCCGGACCAGGACTGTCCGTAACAGGAACGAGTGCTATATGATTCCTGCTATATGTTCCTGCTATATGGTTCCGGCTATATGGTCCTGCTATATGGTTCTTGCATTATGGTTCCTGCTATATGGTTCCTGCTATATGGCTCCTGCTATATGGTTCCTGTTATATGGTTCCTGCCATATGGTTCCTGCTATATGGTTCCTGCTATAGGGTTCTTGCTATATGGGGCCTGCTATATGGTTTCTGCTAAATAGTTCCTGCTATTTGGTTCCTGCTATATGGTGTCCTTTAACAAACTTGTGAATAACTTAAACTTCGCGTGATATGGGCTGGCGATGAGATGTATTGTTCTGTATATATTTATTGATCCGTGAAGTTCTCGAGATTATTTTAATTTCTGAAAACCACTATCTCATTTGATGCTTGTGCTGACAATAACGCGGGTAGTCATTGGCTTGTGCTAACAATAACGCGGGTAGTCATTGGCTTGTGCTAACAATAACGCGGGTAGTCATTGGTAGGTGCTCCCTCAACATGAGTCGTAGGAATGACCAGAACACACAAGCAATTACCTCCCTCAACAGGACTCGTAGGAATGACCAGAATACACAAGCAATTACCTCCCTCAACATGACTCGTAGGAATGACCAGAACACACAAGCAATTACCTCCCTCAACATGACTCGTAGGAATGACCAGAACACACAAGCAATTACCTCTCTCAACATGAGTCGTATGAATGACCAGAATACACAAGCAATTACCTCCGTCAACATGAGTCGTATGAATGATCAGAATACACGAGCAATTACCTCCCTCAACATGACTCGTAGGAATGACCAGAATATACAAGCAATTACCTCCCTCAACATAAATCGTATGAATGACCAGAACACACAAGCAATTACCTCCCTCAACATGACTCGTAGGAATGAGCAGAATACACGAGCAATTACCTCCCACAACATGACTCGTATGAATGACCAGATCACACAAGAAATTACCTCCATCAACATGACTCGTAGGAATGACCAAAATACACAAGCAATTACCTCCCTCAACATGAGTCGTAGGAATGACCAAAACCCACAAGCAATTACCTCCCTTAACATGAGTCGTATGAATGACCAGAATGCACAATCAATTACCTCCCTCAACATGAGCCGTATGAATGATCAGAATACACGAGCAATTACCTTCCTCAACATGACTCGTAGGAATGAACAGAATACACAAGCAATTAATTCCCTCAACATGACTCGTAGGAATGACCAGAACACACAAGCAATTACCTCCCTCAATATGACTCGTAGGAATGACCAGAATACTCAAGCAATTACCTCCCACAACATGACTCGTTGGAATGACCAGAGCACACAAGCAATTACCTCCCTCAACATGACTCGTAGGAATGATCAGAAACCACAAGCAATTACCTTCCTCAACATGAGTCGTATGTATGATCAGAATACACAAGCAATTACCTCCCTCAACATGAGTCGTAGGTATGACCAGAATACACAAGCAATTACCTCCCGCAACATGACTCGTAGGAATGAGTAGAACACACAAGCAATTACCTCCCTCAACATGACTCGTAGGAATGACCTGAATACACAAGCAATTACCTCCCTCAACATGACTCGTAGGAATGACCACAGTACACAAGCTATTACCTCCCTCATCATGACTCGTAGGAATGACCAGAATATACAAGCAATTACCTCCCTCAACTCGAGTCGTATGAATGACCAGAATGCACAAGCAATTACCTCCCTCAACATGACTCGTATGAATGACCAGAATACACAAGCAATTACCTCCCTCAACATGATTCGTCAGAATGACCAGAACACACAAGCAATTACCTCCCTCAGCATGAGTCGTATGAATGATCAGAATAAACAAGCAATTACCTCCCTCAACATGAGTCGTATGAATGACCAGAATGCACAAGCAATTACCTCCCTCAACATGACTCGTATGGATGACCAGAATACACAAGCAATTACCTCCCTCAACATGAGTCGTTTGAATGACCAGAACACACAAGCAATTACCTCCCTCAACATGACTCTGAGGAATGACCAGAATACACAAGCAATTACCTCACTCAACATGACTCGTAGGAATGACCAGAATACACAAGCAATTACCTCCCTCAACATGACTCGTAGAAATGACCAGAATACACAAGCAATTACCTCCCTCATCATGACTCGTAGGAATGACCAGAATACACTAACAAGGCTGGGATTGTAACCTGGAAATACCTATTCTGCGATGGGGTGTTTAGCTGAAGAGTTCTGGACAAGAATATTCCTTTTAGATATGGATTTAATAACATGTACCACATTGCTTTAACATGATAGGTCGTTATCATCTAGTGATGTCATATGTTAATAGGTGTACTAACTAATGATGTCATATGTTAATAGGTGAACTAACTAAATATCCCTCCTCGAGTGATGTCATATGTTAATAGGTGGACTAACTAATGACATCCCTCCTCGAGTGGTGTCATATGTTTATAGGTGGACTAACTAATGATATCCCTCCTCGAGTGGTGTCATATGTTAATAGGTGTACTAACTAATGATATCCCTCCTCGAGTGATGTCATATGTTAATAGGTGTACTAACTAATGAAATCCCTCCTCGAGTGATGTCATATGTTAATAGGTGTACTAACTAATGATATCCCTCCTCGAGTGGTGTCATATGTTAATAGGTGGACTAACTAATAATATCCCTCCTCGAGTGGTGTCATATGTTAATAGGTGGACTAACTAATGATATCCCTCCTCGAGTGGTGTCATATGTTAATAGGTGGACTAACTAATGAAATCCCTCTTCGAGTGGTGTCATATGTTAATAGGTGGACTAACTGATGATATCCCTCCTCGAGTGATATCATATGTTAATAGGTGTACTAACATGTGATATCCCTCCTCGAGTGGTGTCATATGTTAATAGGTGTACTTACTAATGATATCCCTCCTCGAGTGATGTCATATGTTAATAGGTGTACTAACTAATGATATCCCTCCTCGAGTGATGTCATATGTTAATCGGTGAACTAACTAAATATCCCTCCTCGAGTGATGTCATATGTTAATAGGGGGATTAACTAATGATATCCCTCCTCGAGTGATGTCATATGTTAATAGGTGTACTAACATGTGATATCCCTCCTCGAGTAATGTCATATGTTAATAGGTGTACTAACTAATGATATCCCTCCTCGAGGGATGTCATATGTTAATAGGTGTACTAACTAATGATATCCCTCCTCGAGTGGTGTCATAAGTTAATAGGTGGACTAACTAATTATATCCCTCCTCGAGTGGTGTCATATGTTAATAGGTGTACTAACTAATGATATCCCTCCTCGAGTGGTGTCATATGTTAATAGGTGGACTAACTAATGATATCCCTCCTCGAGTGGTGTCATATGTTAATAGGTG
>SDVV010029781.1:0-11762 GCA_016164225.1 Gammarus roeselii | reverse complement strand
GGCTGGTGTTGGGCACAGGCTGGCGTTGGCACAGGCTGGTGTTAAGAACCGGGTGATATTGGGCGCAGGCTGGTGTTGGGCACAGGCTGTTGTTAAGCGCAGGCTGGTGTTAGGCGCAGGCTGGTGCTAGGCACATGCTGGTGTTAGGAACCAGCTGGTACGGGGCGCCGCTGATGTTAGGCTCAACCTCGTCTTTGACTATGTTTGACAATGTTTTGGGCACAGGCTAAAATGAAAAAGAATAAAAACCTTTCATTCATATTCAAACTGTAAGGTATTCTTGTTGCACACACATTTTATTCACAAATATTCACAATAAATCAAAACTGCTCCTAATGATAAGCAATTACCAGCAAATCAGAGAAAGGAACATCATTGAATGCATCACAACGTATACCCTAGTAAATGGGACTGAGTATAAACCGTAGCGTGCCTCTCTCTTACATAGAGGAGTATAAATACACATCCTTTACGAAACATGTCACGACCAAAGAAACAGCTCAGTGGATTTGATGCATGAATAAGCACTGTATCCCAATGACATATAATATCGAGATCTGGTTTGTGAATACTATATAAAACAATTTAGATGAATTTTAAATTCTGATTGACGGCTTATTGCAGGGGTAACGAAAGTTAGCCGGGTATGTGGGCATCTACGTGAATCAAAGAGCCACTGCCATACATGCCCCCATATGATCAGGGCCGGGCTTATACATAGCGACAATGGGGGGGGGGTGCGCAGTCGTTACGTGACAACGGATTACTCATCTGACCAGGCTCGTGAAACTGAGGTTAATAGAACAACTTTACCTGAATGGGCTGAATGTTATACGATCAAATATCACCAATAAATACTTCTTGTCTTCTAGAGTGGTCTTAGTACTCTTTATGGATATTGTATTGGCACAGGATGCTTCACTGGCTACCGTCTTTGTTTGTGGGGTTTTGTCTGTTGTGACGTGGGATGCGGGTGTGGCAGAGGTGGGGTAGAGGTGGGGATTAAATGCTTGGTATTTGATTGATGAGTGGGGGTCATGGGAGCAATTGCAGAGGGATGGAGACTGTAAGGTGGCGACATCGGCAGCATTGGGTAAGTATCTACCGTCAGTTACGGATGTTGTTCATATGGGAAATGATAGGCTTCTCTAAAGGCTTGCACTATACGCGGGCCCTATTGTTTTTCGACGAACTGATCCTGGTACAATTCTTGCTTATCAGTACTTGCTTATGCACGATATTTAGTCCTTATTGTTACTGGCACCTGCTCATCTCTCGCACGCGTTTCCGAGGCTTATGACGGTACTGAGGATCTTGGATCAGCGTGCCATCTAAGTGGTCGGCTTACACGCGCATCTGACGCTCCTTCGCAAGTGAGGCACTGCAATCATGACACACCGAATCTTAGCTGCCTTGGTCAGTTGCTCCTAGTTTTTGACTCAATAAAATATCCATTTTTCTACTAGTGACGCATAAGTTACGATGGATCTAACTTTCAGTAGTAGACTGAAAGCTTATGTATTTCTTACCGTCCTTATTCTTTTTTTCGGCGGAAATGTGCTTGTAAGAGTCACAAAGATGTGATAGATCCTGGTTGCAGCGACTCTGTCATTAGTGCCCACTGATTTAATTGAATTGCGCAATACATGCTCTATTTGTTATGGTAACCCATGAAATTCAGTCTATTTATGTATTCCATGGGATCACAGCGCTTCGATGGAGCTCAGTGTTGACGTGTTTATAGAGGTTTAAAGGTCTGGGCCGGCGAGAAGCGGCTGGGAGACGGAGAGGCAGGAGGAGTGTCCGTGTTACGGTGTCGACACTATACCGACCGAGTGAGGGAGGACAGAGCTGACTCCCTTTAGCGACCTAGGTTTGATCTGCTCCGCTTACGTAAGGAGGATTTTTTTTTACACAGTGTTCTTGTATTCCTGAAAATATAATCTTGCACATAGACAAGGATACGGTAGTATAGTAAACCAAGACAGCTCTCTGTTTTTATCAAATATAAAACGTTGAATAATTCACTACACAATGACTGTTAGATCTTAGTTGAACCTTTGCATAGCCGACAGTAATGACTGTTGGAAAGCATGAAATAAACAGCAATAGTGCGTATGAACCAACATGTATTAGGACTTATGCTGCTTATTTTTTACTAAGTTGTTCTGTTACACTGTACTGATTACTATAGGCCATTACCAGCCACTGAACAGAAGGGAGTCAGATGAAACCGGACGAAACGGAGAAGCACCTCCACTTGCGCCCTCTCTCCAACACTGCAAGTCATAGCTGGTATCGGGAACAGACTGGTGTTGGACAGTGAATGGTGTTGGCCACAGACTGGTGATGGACAGCGAATGGTGTTGGACACAGACTGGTGTTGGACAGCGAATAGTGTTGGAAATATTCTGGTGTTGGGCACAGGCTGGTGATGGGCACAGGCTGGTGATGGGCACGAGCTGGTGTTGAACACGCTGGTGTTGGACACACTGGTGTTGGACACACTGGTGTTGGACACACTGGTGTTGGACACACTGGTGTTGGACACACTGGTGTTGGACACACTGGTGTTGGACACACTGGTGTTGGACACACTGTTGTTGGACACACTGGTGTTGGACACCCTGGTTTCGGTATTGGGAACCGCCTAGTGTTGAGCACAGCGGGCGGTGCACAGACTGGTGTTTGGCACAAACTAACGTTGGCCACAGACACAGGACGGTGTGGGACGCCGGCTGCTGTCATGCACATGTTAATGTCGAGCACAGGCTGGTGTTGGATACAGACTGGTGTTGGGCATAAGGTGGCGTTGGGCATGCGGCGTACAAGTGTTTACAAGTGCAAGAAGGCTACAACAGGATTTTAGGTCCAAACTAGATTGCTTTTTGATGGTAAGAACATTAGTTCTGAAGTAAAACGTCTAAGAGAGCATCATGTGTCTGTGTAGTTTATGTTTTAAAAGATCAGGAAATGGAAAGGTTGTAGAAGGAAATGTCATTTAACGATGATACTCGAAACCACTGAAATCAACAACTGAAGAGAAAGCCACCTCTCCACGGTGTTGATCTGAAATGGTCACAGTTTCATTCCTCGTTTAACCCATGCTGACCGGTGTCATTGCTGGACACTTTTTTTACCGTGCTACTGCCAATGCCGGGTATTATTTTAATCGTACGGGTGCCAATGCCGAACACCGTTTTTTCCCAAATATTCTGGTAAGAGTGCTAAAGCTGGGAGCTATTTAGCGGCGATTTTGGTAGAATTTGTTGAGCTGAGACATGAACGTTTTGATTGTGTCGCTGTTTACAACTTTCGCTGAAGTCTGTTCCATTCCTCGATAACTCTATACGTGAAGAAGTTGCGCGTGATGTCCAGTGCGAAATTCTTGCCAACGATTTTGTATCCATTATCCCGGGTCATTCCCTTCGTATCTAGAATGAACAGGTTCACTCACTCGACGCTTTTCTTACCCTTCATTATCTTCCACACCTCGATCATGTCACTTCTGACTCTACGTTCCTCTAGCGAATAAAGGTTGAGTTCACGTAGTGTGTCTTCATACGATTTATTGCGTAGCAAAGGAATCAGTTCGGTATCTCCACGCTGAACCTTCTAGAATTTAATAAAGTGTTTTCTAAGATATGGAGACCAGAATTGGACGGAATACTCAGGATGTGGTCTTGCAAATGCATTTTATAACTTTAGAATACTGTGTCTGCTCATGTACACGATAGTGCGGGATATCGTACCTAACATTTTGTTGTCTTTTTGGCAGCCTCGTTGCAATGCTGCTTTTCTAGTTGTTGCCAATTATACTCCAAGATCTTATTCTTTGATGACAGGAATTGTTTTATTTCCGGACATTGAAATATGCTTAGGGTTATGATGACAAATGTGCGTTACTTTACATTTGTCGACAATGAATTTCATTTGCCACTTTTCGTACAAATCAACAATTTTGTTCAAGTCTAACTGAATCTGCTCACACTCAAGTTTGGTTTGAACTTTTCCTCCTAGCTTAGTATCGCCTGCAAACTTGTCAATGTTCGATAGTACGTTGCTGTCGAGATCATTTATGAGTGTTATTAAGAGAACTGGACCTAACACAGATCCTTGAGGCACGTCGCTTGTAACTTTACTCGAATTGGATGAAGCTCCGTGTAGTACGACTCACTGCCATCTGTACGTGAGACAGCATTTTGTTCAATTATTTAGCTCGCCTCGAATACCAATGCTGTGCAGTTTACCAACGAAGCGAGTGGGAGGGATTTCATCGTAGGTCTTTTGAAAGTTAATGTAAATGATGTCGATCGGAGATTTCTCGTAGTGAATTTTAATTATAAATTGAAAAAAATCAGCAAGTTCGTAAGACAGGAACGATTGTGTCTAAAGCCATGCTGAGTCGCCTAGCAACTTGTCTGATTCTAAGAATTCCGTAACTTTATCGTGAAAAAACTTCATCAATTTGTCTATGACTGAGGTGGGACTACTTGGACGGTAATTTCCGGGACACTTCCGGTCGTGTTTTTTAATTGGGATAACGTTGGCTTTTTTTATTGAAAGGGGCAGGTGCCATTTGTGACTGATTGGGTGGAAATGTTTGATAGATGTCCGGCAATTTCCTTCATAGTCTCTTTCAGTATTCTGGGATGAACTTGGTCTGGACCTGGAAATTGTGTGACTTTTAATTTATTTATATATTTAATAACATCAGCAGGATAAAAGCTTACTGTGCTGAGAGCGAGCTTCAATTTGTCTTTCCGCTATGATATCCTAAGGATTTCTCAGATGGGTTCTCAGACGTAAATCCAAAACAAAATATTGGTTAGGTATGACACTCACCTTAGTGTCGTCCGATTCGAGCGCAGTAATATCGTTCTCAAGAGAACCTTTTGCAGACCTTGATTCCCAATTTGTCGGTTTTGTCTCTGAGACTTCTAGCGCTTACATAGTAACATTTGGAAGTATCTTGGCTTGGATTTTTACAAGAAACTCTTCGGTCTCGGCCGGGGCTGCTGTGAGACTTTGATGGGCTTCTGTGTTGATGATGTATCTATTTTTTTTGTCTATTTATCTATCGTTACTGCTGGGTTCGTAATTTCTCATGACAGGGGCGTCTGTGCTTAATGCTGGTCCGTCGGCCATTAATGGCGGAGTCTTGCTTTGGGTATCGAAAACGTTTTTGATTTATTTTCGGTGATGAAACCAGCGCCGACGTCCTGAAGGCTGTTTTCGAGGGTCTCGAGCCGATACTTGTTTAAGAGTGCCTTGTTGGTGTTTCTATGAAATTCATAAAATTGTTGGTCGATCGTCGTTTCCCAATGATCCGGGAATTTGTTTTGATGAGCCTAGCAGAGAGTTGCCAAGCGATTTTCTCAGATACATCATCGTGCTCAACTTGTATCTACTTTAATTTGGATGAGGAAGGATGCCAGAGACATGGATGTCCGCTGTGATCGTTTGATGTTTTTAAACTTTATTTCATTCCTTCTTCATGTCTTTTATTTCTGCGCCATCTCGTCTTTTGCCCAATTTGCAGAATAACTGGCTTATCAGTAGGTATCTTTTCCTTTTTGATTATGCCTTCAATCTCGTCAATTATCAAGTCTGGTATACTGTGTATTTTTAGTTGGACGCTTCTTTACGCTGACTTGATTCGATAGTGGTGACATTGTGATCGCTAATCACAATAATTTCAGTTGTATTCCGAGAGTCCATTTCATATCGCAATACATCAAACGGTTACGCGTATCAGTTCGGATGTGGGTAGACTCACCCGCTGTGTGATGTGCTCCGTCACTGACTGGTTGCCGCCTGTTTACTGCAGTTGAGTACAGTGCCTCGTGGCCATTACCCGTGCTTCCTATCGATTTGATACTATCGGTGGTCTCTGAGTCTAGAGCTGTAAGCTTCATAGCCAACTCGTAGTCTAAATGCAATTGAAGATCATTTATTTGATTTTGAGTAGATTTAGCCATTTTTTAGCTGCTACTTCGCTGTTAATCATGCCTTTGAACTTGCGCAATTGTTCCTGAACGCTTTCTAATTCTGATTCAACAGCTGGCATCCTAGTATCGGCGTTAACTGCCTCTGCATTGAGTAAGTTGTTTAATCTCTTCGGCCTGTTAGCAGAATTTACAACACACTATTTTGCTCTCACCATTTAGAGGCAAGCCTATTACACGTTTTTTCTTAAAAAACTACCGCCATACTTTAGTTCGGGAGTGTACGATTGGCGGCAAGCGACACATTCTAGCTTAGCTTCAGAAGGGATCTTGAACATGCCAAGTGAGTAGCTACAAATTGTGATATTAAAGGTAGTGTTGAGAACGAGGTGGTGTTGGGCACAGGGTGATATTGTGCACAGACTAGCGTTCTGTTGAGGTTCTTGTTGGTCTGTTATTAGGTAACTCTGGACTGAACTTCTCCAGGTTTCATATTGGTCTTGATATTGAGCCCTGACCTCTGGAAAGGACTTTTTTCTTTCCAGTTTTCAAAAACTGCGACCGGGCTGCGCAAAGCAGAGTATCTAGTTACATGCTCATTGTATTTTGTCCAAACCCTCCATGCACTGTTTCTGTTGATCGAAAAACCCAAATTCGTATAGCAATTGCAACTGCAGGATTTTCTTCTGATAACAAGTCCTAGGATAATAAAGAATGACTTTTTGCTCTCGTTCCTTGACATGAAGCGAGGGAACCTGCAGTGTAGGGTCATTGAAGAGAGACAGGACGAGAGCGACAGCAATGAGGAGAAGAGAGAGAGAGGAGTGAAGCGCAGGACATGGAATCAAGATGAATATGGAGGGATAGAAAGCGAGAGATAGGAAGAGAGAGATAAAATGTGAGAAATGGAAATGAGAGAGAGGGCATGCATAAAAAAAGGATAGTGAGAAAGATGGAAAGTGAGAAAGATTAAATGTAGGAGAGCTGGAAAGTGAAAAAATGGAAAGTGAGTGAGATGGAAAGTGAGTGAGATGGAAAGTGGGTGAGATGGCAAGTGAGAAAATGGAAGCGTGAGAGATGGCTAGGGTGGGATGAGAAGCGAGAGATACAGAGATCGCAAGTGATGAAATGAGAGGGATGGGAAATGAGTGAGACGTGATATGAGAGAGAAGTGAAGTGCGAAATAATTGAAGTAGGAGATAAATGAAGTGAGAGATAAATGAACTGATAGATAAGTGAAGTTAGAGATAATGAAGTGAGATATAAGTGAAGCGAGAGATACGTGAAGTGAAAGATAATGGACGTGAGAGATAAGTGAAGTGATAGATAAGTGAAGTGAGAGATAAGTGAAGTGAGAGATAAGTGAAGTGAGAGATAAGTGAAGTGAGAGATAAGTGAAGTCAAAGATAAGAGACGTGAGGTAGTAGTGAAGTGAGGGCTAAGTAAAGTGAGTGATAAGTGAAATGAGAGATAAGTGAATTGAGAGATAAGTGAATTGAGAGATAAGTGAATTGAGAGATAAGTAAATGAGAGATAAGTGAATTGAGAGATAAGTGAATTGAGAGATAAGTGAATTGAGAGATAAGTGAAGTGAGAGATAAATGAAGTGAGAGATAAGTGAAGTGAGAGATAAGTGAAGTGAGAGATAAGTGAAGTGAGAGATAAGTGAAGTGAGAGATAAGTGAAGTGAGAGATAAGTGAAGTGAGAGATAAGTGAAGTGAGATATAAGTGAAGTGAGAGATACGTGAATTGAGATAAGTGAAGTGTGTGATGAGTGAAATGAGAGATAAATGAAGTGGAAGATAAAGAGATAGGTTAAGAATGAAGTGAGAGTTAAGGGACGTGAAAGGTAAGTGAAGTGAGAGCCAAATGAAGTGAGATACTAGTGAAGTGAGAGATAAGTGAAGTGAGAAATAAGTGAAGTGAGAAAAAAGCAAAGTGAGAGGGAAGTGAAGCGAAGGAGAAGTGATGCTAGATGCAATAAAATCAGAAAAAAATCGCCGGAAATTGAAAAGATCCCGCAATCAATAAAATAGATAAAAGTAGCTGATGATATTCTGTGTAGAGTATCTCTCATAAAAAAATGCCTAACATAAGACGAAAATGAGGGAAGGCGAGATGGTAAATTACAGGTTAATCTGCGCAAGAGAGAGGAAGAGCGAGATCGTGAGAAAGAGAGCAAGAATCCCCGCGGCCGAACGCTGGCTAGAAGAGGCCATTAAACCATTCAACGTCTCCGATAATATCGATCTTGTTCGTGATCATTTCTCCGCCCCCCCCCTCATCCCTCTTCCTCCCTAACCCCCCTTCTGATTGGCTTCAGTTCTGGCTTCGGATTCCTTGCCTATCTCTAGCGACTTAGGCCTTATGCGCGACTCGAGGACTGGACCTAATATGCTACTCGAAGACGACCCGGGGCTGCTCTAGCAAAACACTGGATTTTGACCAATCTCTTTGTTTGATTTGAAATAGGGTCTGTGTTTTTTTTTTCATGCCACCGCTAATTGATGCTTTTTCTGTTAAATATTCGGAAATGAACGATAAACTATCTGATTTCAGCAAGCACGTTGACCGTTTGTGATGTAAATGTTAAAGCTCAACATTCATGTATGTATGCTCAGACATTTTTTTATTGCATTGAAATAACTGCTGATGTTTGCACTTTTTGTGTGTTCTAGTTAAGTTAGATATTATTAATCGTATTTCATTTCGATTGAAGTGTATTAGGCACGTAAATTTTTCAATATGAATCGCAAACGAGTTAGATAAAATTTGATGATGTTTTAGTTAGATATTGCTTTAAAACTAATCAACTCATTTCATTTTTGGTACTACTCCAAAACATATAATTTTGACATTCAAATAGTTATTCAAATAATATCAACCTCGTGCAAATAAAATAAATCGAAATCATTAAAAATCTTTGCCCAGAAATGATGCCGTAACAAAAAAAATGTGATAAATTTATCGTTCAACATTCTCGCTTGTTTCTGCGTTAAAGACTATACAAGGTTGGTGCCCAGAATCATGATATCATTTTTTTATTGAGAAGCAGATGGGAGCAGCTATGAGTTAGTTTAGCTTTGCATTTAACCCAAATCCCGCAATAGGAAGTAACCTTGCGCTAACGCGCATCCGACGATACGCGCATCCGACTCTCATTTGTATTATTCCCGTTTTAATGCTGTTTTCGAATCGTCGACATAATCGTCTCATCCCGCATCTAATTATAATATTGCATTCATATCTGCTGTCTACAAGAAATCACCATAAATAGAACTCAAGCTAACGGCCCATTTTCCCCAACGGTAAATTCTATAACAGTCTAAGATGGCTCAGGCTAAGCTAGAATGTGGTATCTGCCATACCTCGTACGCTCCCGAACTAATGGATTGCCTAAGTTCTTCTGGCTCTGCCAGGACTTTGCGTAGCAGTACCTCATATGGGGAATGCGAGACATTGTGCTGTAAATTTTGTCAAGCGGCAGAGGAAACCAAACAACTGAAAGCTCAAATCAGTCACGCCCCCAATGGCTCATCCAAAACAGAAACGTTCTCTCTCCGATGGCTTATCCATAACAGAGACCGTATACACGGATACCCGATTGATAGCTGTTGAATTGAAATTGGAAAACGGGCTGGAATAATTTCACAAATTTAATGATCTGATAAGCAGCAAATTTGCAGCAGTCATAGAAACTGTCGAGGCAACCCATAATCAAGTGAAAAACTCCAAGTGCACCTAGACTCCGAATTCGCCTAGAAGCTTTCAGCTCTAGGCGCTGAGACAAAAGATCGTATTAAACCGATAGAAAACTCAGTCAATGATAGCGAGGCACTGTACACGACTGTAGTTAGTAGGAGGCAGCCACGCTGTGACAATGCATCACACATTGGACCACAATCTCACGACTTTCGACCCAATACACGTAATCGATTCGATGTATTGTCCGATGAAACTGTCTCTCAGAATACAGAGAAAATTATTGTCATTGGTGATTACAAAATCACCTCCTTCAAATCAAATTAGCGAAAAGGGAGAATTCAACCAAAAATACTCGGCAATTGACGAGGCATAATCGCAAAGGAAAGAATACATTCATTTAAGCGAATTATAATACAAGTCTGAGCTAAAGACGTGTCGCAGACGAAATCGACATGGAAAAGTTATGAAGCCATGCTAAACAACATCAAACCTTCACACGCGAACCTCCATGTCACTGGCATCCTGCCCCATCCGAATCAAAGTAGATACAAGTTTAGTAAGATGATTTTACTCAACTATCGCCTAGCAACTTTCTGCAAAGCCCAGAAAATCCCTTTCCAGGATCATTGGGATACGATGATCGACCCAAAGTACCACAACTCTAATAGAATCACCAAAAAGGCTCGCATTTACACGTATGAACTTGATTCTATTGAAAACATCCATTAAAACATCGGCGCTGGACTTGTCATCGAAACCAAGTCAAAAAATGTAAATGATATCATACCAACAACTCCACCATCAGTGCCCGACGAAACGACACAGCGACCTCCGCCCGTTACAACACGAGATACACAACAAATACAAGTGCTCATCAAAACACCACCACAGATCCTAGTAAACAAGTTCCTGTCATCAACCCAGTCCGAGTTAGAGGCAGTAGTCGCAGCTCCGTTAGTACAACCCGTGTAAACGAAAACGAAAGTCTTGGCCCCGACACAATACCTCAGAGTACTCTCAAATGTTACTGCGTGAACGCTAAAAGTCCCAGAGACAAAATCGAAGAATTAGGTATCCTTGCATTGAAAGAAAGTATCGACATAATAGCAATCACAGAATCATGAATGAAATTGAGCACCAGGCATTATTTAGGAGAATTTACTATTCCCGGTTACTCACTATTACACAAAGATAGACGTGGCCGAGAGGACGGAGGAGTGCTGTTACTCGCGAAAAGCATTCTGCAAATATTAGAAGTCACCATTCCAAACAACAGGCATGACATAGTATCAATCCAAGTAGTCGGTAAACATATAAAATGTCAAATCACTCTCGTCCATCGCCCCTCTGAAAGCAAGGTTGCAGATAATATCAATCTTTACAACACCCTCGTCAATGTTGTCACAACACAACACAGTATTATGCTTGGCGACTTCAATATCCCCGACATTGATTGGGAATCAGACGAATGTACTGCCATCGGCCAACGTCTGATTCATTTTGCAGACGATAAGTCCATGACCCAAATGGTGAAGACACCTACAGGAGGTAGCAACATTCTTGATCTCCTATTTAGTGCAAGCGACTCTCATGTCACGAACGTTGGAGTTAGCGAACCACTCGGAACTAGTGACCACAACTGTATCCCTTTTTTGATAGAGCTCGAGTTGAAAACATCAACAAACTGCGAAAAATTCCCTAACTTAAGATTAGCTAATTTTGATGACTTAAGAGAGTCAATGGCGTCAGCAAATATAACCCTCGGACAAGATGTCAATCAATCGCTTGACTATTTATTGACTGTACTTAAAAATATCGAACATGAGCAAATCCCGCGCACAAGCAGGCGAACAGTAGTCTATCAGCTCAAGTACTGGAAAGGAGAATTGCAGCGCCTTCATTCACCAAAGTAAGGTAAACATTCGATAAAGCAGAGACATTCACGTGTCGACGTAGCAAAAAATGAATTCAAAATTAGCCGACGAGATCTAAAGAGGGTCCTGAAACGTAAGAAGAAAGATTATGAAAATGAAATTGCTGCCAATGCCAAAACTAATCCGAAACAATTTTTTAGTTATATTTCGAGCAAAAAAAATGTAAAATCTGTA
>SDVV010029780.1:0-11762 GCA_016164225.1 Gammarus roeselii | reverse complement strand
GTTCGTCATAACACCGCCTCTATCAACGAGTAATCAGTTAAAGTCTTCAGTCTACTGCAGGGCTGCGCTCGTCATAACACCGCCTCTGTCACCGAGCAATCAGTACAAGTCTTCAATCTACTGCAGAGGCCACGTTCGTCATAACACCGCCTCTATCAACGAGCAATCAGTCCAAGTCTTCAGTCTACTGCAGGGCTGCGCTCGTCATAACACCGCCTCTATCACCGAGCAATCAGTACAAGTCTTCAATCTACTGCAGAGGCCACGTTCGTCATAACCCCGCACGCCACCGAGCAATCACTCCATTCCTCAGTCGACTACAGCTCGTCATAACACCGCCTCTGTCACCGAGTCAGTCCAAGTCTTCAGCCTGCTACAGAGGCTGCGCTCGTCATAACACCACCTCTGTCACCGAGCAATCAGTCCAAGTCTTCAATCTACTGCAGAGGCTGCGTTCGTCATAACACCGCCTCTGTCACCGAGCAATCAGTCCAAGTCATCAATCTACTGCAGAGGCTGCGTTCGTCATAACACCGCCTCTGTCACCGAGCAATCAGTCCAAGTCATCAATCTACTGCAGAGGCTGCGTTCATCATAACACCGCCTCTGTCACCGAGCAATCAGTCTAAGTCTGCAATCTACTGCAGAGGCTGCGTTCGTCATAAAACCGCCTCTGTCACCGAGCAATTGGTCCAAGTCTTCAATCTACTGCAGAGGCTGCGTTCGTCATAACACCGCCTCTGTCAACGAGCAATCAGTCCAAGTCTTAAATCTACTGCAGAGGCTGCGTTCGTCATAACACCGCCTCTGTCACCGAGCAATCAGTCCAAGTCTTCAATCTACTGCAGAGGCTGCGTTCGTCATAACACCGCCTCTGTCACCGAGCAATCAGTCTAAGTCTGCAATCTACTGCAGAGGCTGCGTTCGTCATAAAACCGCCTCTGTCACCGAGCAATCGGTCCAAGTCTTCAATCTACTGCAGAGGCTGCGTTCGTCATAACACCGCCTCTGTCACCGAGCAATCAGTCTAAGTCTTCAATCTACTGCAGAGGCTGCGTTCGTCATAACACCGCCTCTGTCACTGAGCAATCAGTCCAAGTCTTCAATCTACTGCAGAGGCTGCGTTCGTCATAACACCGCCTCTGTCACCGAGCAATCAATCCAAGTCGTCAATCTACTGCAGAGGCTGCGTTCGTCATAACACCGCCTCTGTCACCGAGCAATCAGTCCAAGTCATCAATATACTGCAGAGGCTGCGTTCGTCATAACACCGCCTCTGTCACCGAGCAATCAGTCCAAGACTTCAATCTTCTGCAGAGGCTGCGTTCGTCATAACACCGCCTCTGTCACGAGCAATCAGTTCAAGTCATCAATCTAATGCAGAGGCTGAGTTCGTCATAACACCGCCTCTGTCACCGAGCAATTAGGCCAGAGAAAAATGGTCCAATTAGCTCAATGCGTTAAAACCACCTAGGGGGGCACAGTATGAGGTCGAGAGTGGATGATATGTAAACGGTGGGTGGTGATTAGAGGAAGAGTAGGAGGGTTGTTGTGGCAAGCAGACGCATAGTCTTCCAAGATAGCTAGTGGGATAAAACATCATAGTTTTTTTCGGTAACATGCCACTGGTATCAATGCTCCCAAAAACATTACAAGCAGTGGAAGCGATCTCTGACTCATCCTAGTTGATGGTGTTTCCCAACGATTTCTTTTAATCAAAAAGGGGAATTAAAAAATATGATCTCATATTCTTTCTCTTATTTATGATCGCTATCTTGTTTCTTCTCTTCTACAACACTCTTTCACTGCTCATTTTTCGACCACTGCCCAATATCAACTCCACTGACCTAATTTGTTCCTGTTTTTTACTATATTTCGTGGTGTCCTTATTGTGTACTACTACAGCTGTTCTCCTTGCTTCTTCTCTCCCAACATTCCGGCCCATCTCACCAACACATACTTTAACAACCTTTGCACCAGCTTCATTAGGCTGTTAATCAGGAGTAGGAATTCATATCAGATGTTATATGAAATATTCCAATATCGTCGCCCTCCCACCTACTGTCACTATCCCCTACTATCATCTCTAATGCTAAGTATCGGGGAAATACTAAAATGACACATCCGTCCCCAACTCTCCCCATCATCAATGATCGTCCATATTCCCAACAATCTTTATCAACCTCAACTATCGTCACCATCACCTAAGACTTCTCCATTCTCAACTATCTTCACCATTCTCAACTATAATAACTATCCTCAACTATCGTCACCACTCTATATGTAATCACTAACACCAACTATCGTCACCATTCCCAACTATCATCACCATCCTCAAGTGTCGTCTCCATCCAGAGTCGTCTCCATCCCCTAATATTGCCCCATCTCTCAAATATAATCACCATCCCCGCCAATCGCCCGAAGCTCAACTCTCACTGTCTACCCTCTTCACTCCGCTCAATCCCACTTGAGAAAATCCCCATCCCACTCCCTCAAACGAGATCTTCTTATCCTCCTCCTGACGCTCCTCTCTCCTTCTGCATCCTCATCCGCCCTTCAGGGGAAACTTGGGAATTCGTTTCCGGGAGCCGTCCGTTAAGAAGTTTGTGGCCTGGCACTCTGGCAGGACTTCCTCTTTTCTGCTTCGTCTCTGCATCAAGAGTTTGGTGGCCAATTCATGTTATCGAGTCTCATTTGTAGTCAATCTGTTTCTCGTAAATCGCTGTGCTTTTCTTGTTCAATGATGTCTTTCAAAATGGACTTTTTATTCTGGTTAAAAAATCCCTTTCTTTAGTAAAAACAGGCTCAAACTTGCTTTGATGCGAAAAAGTGTCATAAATCACAAGTATGCTATTCATGATACTCCAAATATAAGATTAAAAAAAAAGCAACCGTACATCTAGATAGTATGACGTATACAGAATGTGATTTAAAAAACATTCCCATTATGATTAAAAACTGAGTTAACGTACAATTATAACAACTTTCCTAGCACAATCGCCTAGAGTTATCGGCAAATGTGTTTCAGCGCCGACTCTCTCTTCTCAGGTCGTTTTTGTAGGCGTAAGTTAAAAGAGGTGTGCGTATTTTCCACTTGAGCTGGAATTTACAACCGACACTTAAAGTGGGAAGTTGTTTCCTGCTCTGGACCGCTTCTCCGATACCTTCCGGGTGCGGCAAGAGAGTTTTGTACAATGTGACACAGAAGAAACTGGTTGAAAGTGAAAGCTCATAACTCAAAAACTAATTGACGTAGAAAAGTGTAACTAAACACTTCATGAAAGGAATGTCCTGAAATTGTATTTGGCCATCCTGCGCTAAATACTGGTGTTAAAGAGCCATCCTGCTCCTGAATACAGGTGTTAAACAGCCATCCTGCTCCTGAATACAGGTGTTAAACAGCCATCCTGCTCCTTAATACAGGTGTTAAACAGCCATCCTGCTGCTGAATACTGGTGTTAAACAGCCATCCTGCTCCTGAATACAGATGTTAAACAGCTATCCTGCTACTGAATACAGGTGTTAAACAGCATCCTGCTACTGAATACAGGTGTGAAACAGCCATCCTGCTACTGAATACATATGTTAAACTGCCATCCTGCTGCTGAATACTGGTGTTAAACAGCAAACCTGCATCGGGATACAGGTGTTAAACAGTCATCCTGCTCCTGAATATAGCTGTTAAACAGCCATCCTGCTCCTGAATAAAGGTGTTAAACAGCCATCCTGCTACTGTATACAGGTGTTAAACAGTCATCCTGCTACTGAATACAGGTGTTGAACAGTCATCCTGCTGCTGAATACAGGTAATAAACAGTCATCCTGCTGCTGAATACAGGTCTTAAACCGCCATTCTGCAGCTGAATGCAGGTGATAAACAGCCATTCTGCTGCTGAATTCAGGTGATAAACAGCCATCCTGCTGCTGCATACAGGTGTGAAAGAGTCATCCTACTGCTGAGTGCAGGTGATAAACAGCCATTCTGCTGCTGAATTCAGGTGATAAACAGCCATCCTGCTGCTGCATACGGGCGGTAAACCGTTTTTGTAAATGCTAGATTACTGCACCAGTACCATCTTGGTTAATGGGAGAGATTACTTCTCGGATAACTTGCTTGAGGTAATTGATAGTGTCAGGTCATGCTTTGAAGACCATCTGTTTGACATAAACCAAGAAAGTATGATCCAGAGGAGACAGTTCAGGGGACCTAGCTGGCCACGGGAAGCCAGATCGGTGTGAAAGGCCTCACCTCTCAGCCAAGCTATTGCGGGCAAAACTGTGCGTGAAGAAACACCATCATCTCGGAACCAAACATCAAGATGAACGTTGACAGATATTTCATTATCTAGCATTCCAATATATGCTTCGGTGTTCACATGATGTACGTTTCCCGTACCAGTAAAAAAACAATGTGTAGGTCAAATCACTTTATGGGAACTTGAGCAACACCAAACTGCGGCCGCCTTCAGTGAGTGCAGCATAAATAAATGTCAATCTCAACGCTGAAAATTAAGATGTTCGAATCAAATCGTCCATCAGCGGACAATTCATTAATCCGGTGACAAAATTTTAAAGGCGTCATTTATTGTGATAGTCCGAGAGCTGCTGTGATGTTTACAGTTTGAAGGGTTTTAGTATAAAATCAGTCTTTAGAATGTGCCCGACAGACTCACGACTGGTCACTACATCAGCGGCGAGTTCCCTTACACTTCGTAATTTATTATCTTGAATAATTTCCTTCAAATTGACGTTTAGAGGGTCGTGACTGACCCTTGTTTAGGCTACGGCTGCTACCGTTTGCTCTGCATTTGCTGACCATATTGCTGATAGTCCTGATTTTCATGTCAAGGTTGTTTTATTTGACAAATTTTCTTTGTATTTGATTGAAGATTCCACAAAGAAAACACGCTCCCTAATATAGTGTTAGTTGACCCATCTATGCTAATAACTATGGTAAATAATAAAATACTCGGGAGCTGTTGAACGAAATAAAACTTCAGAAAGTAATCTATTATGAAGTTTTTGGTTCATCTTTCTACGTCAATAAGTTTTGTTGAAAAGCTACGTAAAATATAACCTTGTGGAGTGATTTGACATGTATATTGCATAAATCCCTGAATAATTAAAATTTATAAGCATGAAATATGTATTTCTTGATGTGGTTGGTTAGGTTAGGTTTACTGTCGACCAGTTTCTTATGTGTCACACTGTGCTTTTGACAATATAGTGTCAGGCTGTTTCAGGCTTGTTAGGACTGTATCATGCACGACAAGACTGTTTCGAGCCGGTCAAGTCGGCTTCAAGAGGGTCGAGACTGTTTCGAGCACTGTTAAGAGTTTTTCGGGCGAGTCAGACTGTGTCGGTCGGGTCAAGACAGTTTCGTGTGGGTCAAGAATGTTTTGAGCTTGGCTAGACAGTTACGGTCTGGTGAAATACGACTGTTTCATGCCTGTTAGGACTGTTTCAATCGAATCAAGGAAATTTCGGGGGGGTAAAGACTGTTTTGAGCGGGTCAAGATTGTTACGAAAAGAACATAACTGTATCCATTGGGTCAAGATTTTTCGAGCTAGTCAAGACTGTTTCAAGCAGGTTAAAACTGTTATGAGCTCGTCAACCCCGTTTTGAGCGGGTTTAAAAGGCTTTGGGCTGGTCCAGCCTGTCTTCGGGGGGGTCAAGACTGTCTCGGGCGGGTCAATACTATTTCAAGCGGGTCAAGACTGCTCCGTGCGATTCTCGATTTTCCTGAAGTGGGTGAAAACTATTTCGAGCCTATCATGACTATTTCGAGCAAGTCAAGACTGTTAAGATCGGATCAAGATTGTTTCGGGCGGGTCAAGACTGTTTCAAGCCTGGCGAGACTGTTTTTTGCGTGCCAAGAATTTTTTGGGCCGCTAACGACTGTTTTTTTTTTCAACCTCAATTCCCGCAACCAAGGGTGTTTTGTGGAATTTCATATCAATCAATAAACTCAACCAAATGCGTGACATGGCGACTATATTGTGCATGCAAGGAGGGACTTGACAGCCGTATACGCAGTGAGGTGCGGGCATGGATGGACATGGGAGCCACGTGTACAGCGAGGTGTGCTCTAGGATGGATTAGAGAGGCCCATGCTATCTCTAATCCACCTCAGAGCAAAGCTGCAGCTTGCCGCAGATGCATGGATAATAATGATATCTTGTTTTTCTACCCAACATTACTAAAAGTTCATCCCTAGTTCAGATTAGGCAAACAAGATTTTTGTTAATTGTTCCAACTTTTCGAATGCAGTATCTTAAGTCAGGATCCAAATACCCATCCACACGCTCATAATTTTTTTTCAATTCCTCCCCTTTGATTCCTCGGAATTGGCTACGAACCATTTCAAAGTTTGATGAGCAATGATAAAAGAAGCTTGGAACATATGGTTGATGAAGATTACATCGCATCCGCATCTGTATTTAGGGTTCATCAAAACATGCGGGTGGGAATATCTTATTATAATGATATTCGTCCACGCACCGTCTGACGAGGCCGCGGTGGAGGAGTGGATATCAAACCATTGCATTTCCAGTGCCTCGTATGTGAGCGAGGTGTTGAACTCACAACGTGTAGCACCCTAGGCTGACACTGCAGTCGGGTACGCTATCTCTGTTATGCATATGTGTTTCAATCGCCCTTATAATTGCCTGTTCGAAATAGGCTGATTCTCAGGAAACCAAATCCTAATAATGAAATAAAGTAAAAGTGTTGGAACGATGGCATTTCCTTAAGATCTCAAAATTTATCGGAATCTTAAAGTAGCATCTTCAGAGAACTAGTGATAAAGTGATCAAGGAAAATCGTGAAATTAACAATAAGGTGGAATATTTTCCATAACGTGTATAAATAAAAATATATAACTACACGAATGCCTAATAAATCATTGTAGAAGGAGCAGACCGTGAGGACGATATTGTAAAACCTAAAACTTGGATGCATAATTTAATGAAACCATGAAATTTGAAACTCTGCATAAGTTATTAAATTTAAAGACAGACAATTGATTTTGGAGCTCTGTTTTGGAGCTCCTCTACCATATCAAAATAACTCTAGAATTGTATGATCTTATTCAGGGTGAGTAGATGATAAAATCTATAAATATTCTAATCTAAAGTAATGATCGTTATCAAAACAAAACAGTGACTACCAATTGAAGAGTTTGATGGTTGAGTGAGAAGGGGACCAGTTCGAAATTACCTGTCGTGAAGTTGAAAAGCTCTCACAAGCATTTGAAGCTCAGTGCTCCCAACGCAGAACTGTTATCAGCAGTGGCAGGTGGACTTAGCGTCTGTGGACGATGCAGTCGTCCCAATTGGTTGGTCCCTTTCCTTTAACATTCGGCTTAACGAAAATGATTCCTCACGTAAAACAAGAGTTCCAGTTGGGTGTAAAATTTCTGCAACGTAGTCATATGTTGGATTTCCATCTGTTATTTTGATACTTCATATAAGTCAACTCTTAATTCAGCAAGTTTGATGGTTAACCTTGAGTGCAATTTATGGCACCCTAACTAAACCGAGTGCCATTTCACAACAAAATCGAACAATGGATGTGAAAAGTTATTCATGATAACGAATGATATTTTAAACAACACATTCATTTTGAAGTTTGTGACGATATTCTGAACAAAGATGGTATGAATATTCGTAAATTGAATTTTCAGTTATATGTTCACATTCTTTCCATAGTTAAGGAACACCAGCAACATTTAATATTGTTGTCATTTATCTTGCCAACAACTAACAAACTAAGTGATGCAGTTATCGCTTTCTGACCAGTTATAATATTCACCCAGAGCCGACATACAATTAATACACCTAATATTCTAAAGCACAGCTACTCGAGAGAGACGATAAATCTTAAAAATATATAAACTACAATAAACCTGGAAAAAGTCTAATATTTGAATTTGTATTTTCATCTTCCTTTCGGCCCCAATGATGTTCCACGTAAAAAATGATACGTTTCTGTAAAAGACACTTCCTTGCCTTCGCGTTGAATTACCTTAACTTATTCGGGGCATATTGGACGGAAATGGAATCTTGAGAAGGACCAATGCGGATGGAATGTATTCTTGGTAAGTCGCTGATGATGGCAGTGTGTTCTAGATGGGAATAATGAATACGGGTAATTCATTTGCTGAAATGATTGTGTTTTTCATTGAGTTGAAGTATCCAAGTCCTTCTTAATTGATATTTGAAGAGTGTCCTTCATTGAGATAAGGTATACTGTATATGTCTTCCTTTTGTGACGGAGGCAGAGTGTACTTCAATGTTATGAAGGATGCGTGTACTTCTTTGACGATGATATCAGTGTACTCTCCATTAGGATAAGCGATACGTGTTTTTTTCGTGATAATGACAGCATTTGTTTCATTAGATTAAAGGATACGTGTACTTCTTTGATGATGGAAGTGTGCCCTTTATAGGGATAAAGGATCCAAGTCATTCCGGCTGATAATGACCAAGCGTCTATCACTAGTTCCAAGAACCCGAAATATCCTTTGATGATGATGACCCTTCAATGGGAAAAAATATATACTTTTTTTTTTACAATGATTGTAATGAATTATCCTTTGGCAGTGATGTCAGTGTATTTTGAGGTTATTGCTGGCCCAACCGTATCATTTCACCGATGTCTCTCAAGTGAGTGAGGGCAAATTTATTCTCTTTCATCGATACCACAATACGATTTATAACATCCTAGTTGTTAAAATCATCGTGCACAACATGTCAAGAAGACACCATATTCGCCTTAAAACTAATAATATCATTTATTTTCAACTCATTTATATGCCATGGCAACAAGTGCGGGTATCAGCAAGACCTTTAGGTTGGCACGTCGTATTCATTAGTAAAGTTTTCGAAATGAATAATTAACGTCGTATGACGTGTATAGTCTCCTCGGAATTTTCTGAACAATACGTCAAGCAATCAAAGATGTTCTGACTCGTCTTTTAGGGTTTCAACGTAATCCAATTCGCTGGCGCAGACCAGCTGGCGAACTGACATTTATGAGCTCCATGCCCTGTTTATGATGGGTTTGTGCTCATAAATCAATAAGGGGATCATGCTCCCTAGGTCGTGTTGAACGCTGACTAAAGCAGTAGATCGGTAGATGCGCAAGTCAAGTTCAGGAGACAGTTTCGTAGAAACGCGTCGCTTCGCGGCGACTGGAAGCGTCCAATCTCCTAAACTTTTAACAACTTTCCAATTTCTTTCTCGTCTTCATTTTCCCGTCTTTGCCCATCACTACATGCCCCAACCATGACTCCCATGTCCCGTCCCTATCTCCATCCCATCCCCATCAGCGTGTTCTTCGATGCAGGGGATAGAGTCTTAACCGACTTCTTCAATTGAATCACTATATTAGTATTGAGAACAGAATGCCTGTATTCTTGATACCACTCTTATTTATCGTCCGAATACTCTATCGTTTGGGTGACCAGAGAGCTAAGTCAAAGACTCTAGACTAACAGTGTGGCGAGCATCCCATAATGATTATTGTGACTATTTGCTCAACTATTGCATCAACTTAAAATGTTTCTGGTCCCTTTATTCAATTGCATTCAAAGGTATGGTTACGATGCTTAGATCACAGAGGTATCGTTGTCATAACTATTCAAATAAAGCTGTTGGAGCAGGGTGCCATGCAGGGTTTAATTTCATCATTTCTTGTAAAGTCTGGGAGTTTAGTGTACATATGCCAGACAAAACACGTTCCTAGATGATTTCCATCGCAGTTGGTTTATAAAAGGCCAGTTTCCCTTGCATACAACTCAGCATATGACTATGTACATAACCATATTGGCCACGTGTCCGTGACATTGTTGCCAACTGAACAACATAAATAGTCCGTCATCACTCCAACGCTGGTGTCACTGTTTGTGGCAACGTGTCTCGAACTTAGCGGCCGCTTCACCCTTAGAGATATAGCTGCCCTCAAGCCTGAGAAATGGAAAACTACAATTTCCGGTAGATGGGCGATAGTGCAGGGGTGGTCTTGGCTTCCTATGAGGAGGCGGAGAGCCTTCCTTTGTTTAAGGAAGCCTCTATTGTTGTTGGAACTCCTGCAATGGCTGATTGTTTGTGGAGTTATTCAGTGAGAAACAAGGGACTGTCAATTAGAGAATCCCATAAAGCAACGGGAAAATTAGAGACAAGGGAGTATACCCATAGAAAGGATAAAGTTAGTAAGGTTATTCACGATGACATTTAGGAAATATCCATTGCATTGACGACATTCGTGTTTGTTTGGGTTATGAACAAATGAAACTGATGCAAGGTGGGGAAAAAAATTGTCTGAGCACGGACAGTAATGCAAGGTATCCTACCTCCATATATTTCAATGTTTGCACCAGATTTAACTACGATGATCACTGCAGCGATGTTCACTGTGTGTAGCCCTGCCTTTACGATCTTTGATCCTTGAGTGCTTGAGATGCGGCTGATGGTGGTCATAAATCACGGATTACTGTTCATCATTGGTGTACCCTACCTTTATCTATCATGGTGTCTCATCAATTATGGAGAAGGCAGGGGCAGTCGACAGGTCGTAAGGAGATACATGTTTCAGACGGGTTGACGGGGAGAGATTAGTTTTATGACTCCATACTCATTCTCAGTTGAATACTCATACTCATTCTCATTTCCATACTCATACTCATACTCATACTCATTCTCAGCTGATATTGACAATAAAGCAGAATTTTGGTGTCAGCAAACAAAAATGAGAACTTCGAGCAGGTTACGGACGGGCAGTTAAATGTTCGTTGAACTTGCAGCTGTGATCCTGTGCTTGCTGTCGAAACATGTGGTAATGTCAAACGGTTGTTGTTCACCTTGCCGTATGGCGCACCTGTGGATTATTATCAACTGGTTTGGAAATTAAATATCAACTCTTCACCACCGTGGAAGCGAATGCCAAGTTAATAGTAGCCACGACTCAAACAGTTCCCGGCAATGACTTTTAGAGTATAGAAGACAGGTCAAGCAATCGTTAACTCTTGATATAACAGTCGGCTGGAAGAAAGTATATCAAAAACTATGATACTATCATTGCTGAAATTGCATTTAAATGAAACGCGATAAAAAACAACGCGTTAAATGTTGTGCGGTGAATCAGTAGTGACGAAATTTGAAAACCCAACGAGTCTCTGCGATGATGCGTTGGAAGAGGCCGCAAAATTTTCGCATAAAATCGAACTTTTAATGAGGTTTTGAACTATTTCATTGACGTGAACACCGTGATTAAGTTTGTTCTGTTGGTAAAAAATCATTCCCGTTCTACCCTGAATCTATCCTTTAGCCTTCAGTTCCCAGTCCCGTTCCTCAGTACCAGAACAGAACTTCTCCCTCACCAGAACGTTACCGGCCCCCAGCATCGGAACAGGACAGTCCCCAGCACCAGGACTGGACCGGCCTCAGCACCAGGACAAGACCGGCCCCCAGCAAGCAGCAAGCATGCGAAAGAAAAGACCAAACCGGCAGAGTACCAGCAGCGCAAAGAGGGCACGGGAGGCAAGCAAGGCACAGACCAATCACAAAGTTCTGATATCAGATGGAATAAAAAGCAGGCAAAGACAATGTGACTGGAAGTGTATAGGAGAGATACAAATACAGATACAGACACTAGGCCGCATCCCCCAGAAAGGGGGGTGGCCGACGGCAAGGCGCACCTCACACCCTCATACGCTCACACTCACACAACTTAGCCCTTTTGTGCTAAAGGGTCCAGCCGG
>SDVV010029779.1:0-11762 GCA_016164225.1 Gammarus roeselii | reverse complement strand
TCACACTAATACACAGATTGTTCTGATCATTTGTTGCCGGATAGAAACGGCAGTAAGTAATAATGATTACAATTATTGATTCAATTTGTCGAGGTGAGCCCAGTAATTATTTGTATATAAGAAAGATTTGAAGAACGCGTACTATGGCTCCTGGCCATATTACGCGTCCAAAGTAATAGATTAGGGAAGTTAAACACCTAATATAATCGATAAAACAATTATACTTACCTGATACTTTTTGAACTCGTGTACAGATTTTGATTTCATCTGCATGTGAATTTAATGTCCCATAGGTAAAAAAGGTGTTATTACTTTCTGATCAGGGCAGGGAAGTCCGCCGTTTTTGAGATTCCAGTATTGGATTGGGCTTACTTTTCTTATATCAAAATCTGTCGAAGGATTCTGAAGGAAATACATGTTAAAACATAAAGATTCTCCAATTGAAATAACTAATTGTATATTCATGTTTAAGATATTTTCAAGTTGTAAGTTGGCATAGTGTTGTGCAATAATCTAGTGTCAGTCAGTATCAATCAGACACCTCTAGTCACTTGCTCAAAAAACATTGCGTCGAGGAGTAAAATATATCAAATTTTGCACTCAAAGAAGCGGGAATAAGCTGAAAAGTAGGGGCTAAACAGTTGAATGTCTACCTCAGAGCAGTTTATAACACTATGAAATGTTTCGATTAGATTGGAACCACCGATAGCATGCCTATATATTGGAAACAAATTTCAGCAATGAACAAGCGTAACGTGGACCTTATAACAAAACGTGCGCTGTGAAATCCTATAAGAAGCACGAGGAAAATGGCTGAAGAGGTCGGTATTCCTCACAAATCAAAGAGAAAGGTTGTTAAAGGCTACTTACGAATTAAAGCATTCAAGTTACTACGTTGGCATTCCAATTGAGTAACTTGAATTTGGCTAACACCGGTGACACGGTGTACACGGGGTCAAGCAAAAGTATCATCACGTCGTAACGGTTTTCAACACTCAGAAAGGTAGATTTCAAGTGTTTCAATCGATTACGTCTATCTCAACAGCCGTATGTTGACAGGGACGTGATCACTCAGGAGGGAGCTTGGTCCCGTACTGGGAATGCAAATGGAAACTGGCTCAACGACCTTTAGATGGAAATTGATTTTTGTTCAAATTCTAGCCTCGATATCAACGCAGTGGATTTTGCTTTTGGCCTACTTCACAGAAGGCTGCCTGTAGAGACAGCTGCAACCACACAACTTATCTGAAGAATGAATTGGGGGCGATGGCGAAAGCATTGAGCAGTCATGTATAATAAATTGCTGTAGGCTTAAAATTGGAATCCGTTTGCCATTAACATACACTAAATCACAAGTACCCGGTTTCGTTTTTGTACTTTTTGTATTAAAAATGATGGGTAGAACTTAACGTTCCACCCAGTAAACGCATTAAATTGACGAGTGACTTTAAAATAATCAATGACAGAGAAATAATGAAGTGTCCCTTCAACTGCAAACAATTTCAAGATCTTGCCACAAACCGATGGAACCATCACCACGGAGGCGCCTTCACATACTTCGAACTTAACCAATTTCATAGCTTCGTAATATCCAGGTGGTGCTTGTCAGTGCAGCGCCACGTAGCAATATCCAGGTGGTGCTTGTCAGTGCAGCGCCACTTAGCGGTCAGGCCGGAAGACAGTGATGATCACGTCGTACACATGGGACTTCACGGGTGGGATTCCAAGGATCATGTGGGCGTAAGTGAAAAAATGTTCAGGATGCATAAGAGCGAGTCTCTCAGGCCGCACTTGTAAGTTACTGACACGTCAAAAGTAGCTGAAAGCGAGCGTGTTCGGAAATGATGGGTACCTGACAAATTTGTTTCGTACTCTTATATGATTTCTCCTTCTTATAAAAATGTTTCAATGCGGTGACCAGCAAGGAAGACGCAAAGGATGTGACTCTAGCCGGTCTTAATGGCGATCTTGTCTTCAAACGAGCGGATAGTCATCACGGAGAAACGATTCGATGTGCCCTTGTGACCAGCCCCAAACCCTCCTACTGACAAGAGTACGACTCACAGAGATTTAAGAACACAGAAAAGAACTATCCGCTAACGAAGCAGTAGAAGAGAATGTTTTTTTATAATAAATGTCACGTTATAGAAGAAGTTTTCAATGGTCTCGTATCTTTTTGTACCTGTTAAATAATTATTGTGCTAAATATATTTTAATATAAAATCCTAATAATGGTTTCTTGCATCGTTCCCGTTAATACTGTACTACTAGAGTAATAACCAACAATAATCATTAACATTTTTTCTGGTAACACTGTACAAAGAAAATCGTAAATATGATATCACTGCAAGGCAGTGGTAATTTAACAATAATACCCTACAATTAGAGTATTGTATTATACATTCATGTGTAGTAAAATGGATATGAACACCGCTGTATGTTAAATCTTGAAGATGACCATTTCTTTACTCCCAGATTGACATTTGGGTAATGGTGAACAAGGCATGAAATGACACGAAATCTCAAACGGCGTGTGTATTGGGCAGATGTTGGTTAAACTTCGCTATTGATTCAGAGTTTGGAGACGCCGCACCTACTTGGTTGGCAGTTCAGGGTACACACCAGCATGCCTTTTCCACATCAATTTGTCTTAAAAGAATTTATACATTAACATCATGGAATATATTTGTTTTTCTTTCATTTTCATTGTATTCCGGCGAGAAGACGCGCCGCAAATCGACAAAATAATAAGTATAATATTATTATTTCCATTTACAATCAACATTGCAACCAATCATTCATCCATTAGTCATTTCGTCCCCAATCAGTATGTGTTGGTCCAATACCTTTCAAGCTAGGGACAATGACGACTACAATACTTCTACAAATGGGTGTGAGTTATATCATTCATATTTGATGACACAAATATAGTATATCGGGCATATTTAAGATTAGGCATGTCAATTTAAACCGTGATTTATGGACATTATTGCATAATCTCATTCAATTTATATGGGAAGAAACAATCGTGTTTCGTGATAAAGTATAGTATATACAAAACATTTCTTTTCGGTTTACAGAAATGCATCCAAATTAAGGGTTTAAATTGGCCAAACATCGAATTACATTGTTTTTCCTAATTGTCTTCAACAATATTTATTGGAGACCTTTACTCCCAGCGTAACCATTTACTATTCAGAATTTAACTGTTGAGGTAATATTGTTATTATAAAAGAAATCACCGTTGATGAGAACATGTATTAAAATGATTTATTCATTCCGTAGAACCAAGATGATGATTAAAATTTTCCCTTCGGGATACACTCTTGTCAGCTTCATTTCCATGAATGATGAAATGACTCTCATTTTGGACTATATTTCATCATAGTATCAGATTTAGTTTCAATAAGGATATTTATTTTTCTAAAACCAAAAATGTGATTCCGTCAAAGACAAATAAATCTGAAAAATAGCGACGGGTTTTGCACTGGTTACGTTCGAGGAACTTAGTTGATGAGACCAAGAGCTTTACCTGTTGTAGCCCATGCATCTTCTTTACTAAATTCCTTCGTTAGTCCAAATTGGCAGTTATTCTGATCGTCCACTTACAAGATTGGTTTTTGCTCATCAGTGATTTCTCTGATTGAACTTGAGCAAGTCTGACTCTCAATCACACTGGACTGAGTGCCATGCAACTCCAAATATGGCAACACCATCGTGTCATTTTTCGATCATGTTTCAGATAATAATTAGTTATTTTTTGTACTTTTAATATGAAATATCTGGATAGCTCCAGGAATATTGATGATCAGATGTGATTATATGATAACAGGCGTTATGAATGGGCTGTAATGAGGCATTTTGATTTGTTATTACTTGCCAGTAAAATGTCCTAAATTACGAGTTCAAATTTTGATATGCCAGTTACCACATATTGGTGAATATGATTAATGAATTTCATCTGATTTTGCAAAGCTATTTGAGCGGAAAAACATTGATGTCATGAAGGTGTATGAATCAAGCGTATAGAGCGTCCTCGTGAGCAGACCTTTGAATTGCTATCGGAACTCACTCAAATCTCGACAAATATGTATAACGAATAGACGGCGTAAATATCGCGAGTCGTGATTTACGGATTGTACCGCAGCACGGGCAACAGTGCCCCTGGCCTAGCAGCTGCAAGCCCATATGACTATCATTTTATTGCAGCTGTGATAGGGACATAACTGTGGTTTTATTCATAGATACAATGATGATGTGAATGAGGTCATCTTGTCAGCAGTGAGAAAAGGAGAGACCGGAAAGAAGGAGGCGGTGAAAGAGGAAAACAGCCAGTTGTTGACGGCAAGTGGTGGTGTACGGAAAAGATGGACCGAGTATTTTGATGAATTGTTGAATGTCGAGGATGACAGAAAGGCTGCCGGTTTTTGGAGAGACTTATTGCGGACATTACTAGGGAAGAGGTGCAGGAGGCGGTGGGGGTGATGAAAACCTAGAAAGCCCCTGGTTTGGATGACGTTGCGACTGAGTGCCTGAAAAAGGTGGAATAACGATTGTCGAATGGTAGGTGAGGCTACTACACATTTACTTTGTGGCGGACGTGGTACCGATTGAGTAGCGCAGTGCATGCTTTGTCCCGCTGTATGAGGGCAAAATAGATAAAAAGAATGCTGCAACTCAAGAGGTAGCAGTTTGTTATGTGTGGTCGGTAAGTTATATGAGAGAGTGCTGATCAAACGGATTAAGGAATGTACGGATTGGGCAATCGTTTAGTAACCTTGCAACGGAAAAGATTGTGTTCTGGGCCTTCATGGATTTGGAAAAAGCTTACAACAAGACTGACAGGGAAGCGCTGTGGAGGGTGTTGAATTTTGTACGAAGTGGACGGAAATCTGTCGAACGTGGTGCAAAGTTTCTATGTCGGCAGCCGATCATGTGTCAGAGTGAGAAGCAAGGTTAGTGATTGGTTCACAATGAAAGTGGTTCTGAGACTAGGCTGCGTGATGTCTCTCTGGCTGTTCAATCTCTGCATGGATGGAGTGGTCAAGGAGGTGAACGCGATGTGCTGGGTTGTGGCTTGAAGATGCTGGAAGCGAATGGACGGAGTCGGCAGTTTAACCAGTTGTTGTTGCGGATGATACGACACTGGTGGCGGATTCAGAGGAGAAACTATGTAGACTGGTGTCTGAGATTGGTAGAGTGTATGAGAGGAGGCAGCTTTGAGTGAACGTGGGTAAAAGTAAAGTAATGAGATGCTCGAGGACTGTTGATGCGAGCAGCATTAGTGTCCTCCGACGTGTAGAGTTGATGGAAGAAGTTCAGTGTCTGAAGTATCTGGGCTCCCATGTGGAGAAGACTGAACCAGTGGAAACTGAGGTGAAGTTGCGAGTGAAGGGGGGGTGTAAAGTGTTGGGTGCACTGAAGAGTGTAATGAGCTGCAGGAGGGCGGGGTATTTATGCTGGAATTATTTAGCCCAGAAAATGTTTACGACGGAAACAATTCTACGGATTCATTTTAGCTAAAAACTGTTTTCGATCGAAAGTGTTTACGAAGGAAAGATTTTCAATCAAAAACCTATGGCCTGGAAAGAAGATTGAACTTATTGTTCAGAGGCATGAAACGTTTCTGCTCAGAAAGGGAATTGGGGCGAAAGTGTTTAGGATGGAAAGTTGATAGCATGGAACTATTCAGAATAGAAACTACTTAAGAAGTTTTTTTTTCCGCTGGAAGTGTTTACGATCGAATCGTCTGTTGTGGGCAACTCGATTCAGTCGAATGTAATTCAGCCGGAAAATGTTTTGGGCGGAATCTGCTTAGAACGGAAAGTGTTTACGATGGAAATTATTTTATTTGAGTATACGGACGATAGAAACAAACACTATACCTCTTTCGTGCAAGGTTAGGTTAGGTTAGGTTAGGCTAGATTAGGTTAGGTTAGGTTACAGCTAAAAATATACCATCCAGGGAAAATAAATTCCATCGTAAATCCATTTCTGGGCCAAACTATTTGATCCTATGCATAACGGTGTTAGATAATTTGGGGTAGTTTCCAGCTAGGATTCTTTCCATCGTAACATTTTCGAGGCAAAATAATTCCAGCGTAAACACTTTCGGTCCTAAGAAATTCCGTGATAAACACTTTCGGTCCTAATAAAACTATTTGAAAATGCGTCCCAACGTGTTGAAATTCGATCGTAACGTTTTCCGTCGTATCAACATTCCATCCTATATTTTTTCCAGGGTAAGATATTCGCTGGTAATAGCTTTCCAGACTAAACACATTCCGTTCTAAATTTTCCAGCGTAAACACTTTCGAGGCTTAATATTTCCGTCGTAAACGTGCCACACCTGCAGGACGTTGGGGATGGAAGCAAAGAGAGGGTTGTACGAGGGTGTCGATGTCCCAACTGTGCTTTACGAAACTGATGTTTGGAAGTTGAGATCAGAGGAGAGAAGAAGGTTGAATGTTTTCGAGATGAAATGTTTGAGGAGCATGACTGGAGTGTCGACAACATGGTTCAAATCAGAACGGGGATGGTGAAGAAGTTGGAGGACTGAGTGGATGACACGGCGGGAGTAAACCAGTCACGCTGTCGGACCCTGCGGCTGACTCGGACATCGGGTCACACTCGTGACCCAGAGTGTGTGTTGTGAGATTAGTTGAGTGAGTGCGCTCGTGAGGGTGTGTGATGCGCCTTGTCGTCGGTCGCCCCTCATCCTGGGGTATTCAGCCTCGTGTCTGTATCTGTATAAAACTATATATTTGGTATGTTGAAGAGGATATGTTTAATTTTTTTGTTATATCTATACCTTTTTACGGTGACAATCGAATCTTGGAGCACTATCCTGTTTCCTCTGCGTTTGTACATCGTCAGTGTACATGACAACCTCTCAGAACTGGGAAAGATCACCTGAGAATAGGTATGGGAAGCTTCGGAAAAATCAGCGAAAGGATGGTTGATGGGTCAATATTTACTGATTGTTTTCCCTATTTTACACGTTTTTTTTAAATTGGTCTATGTATCACATTTACGTAGTTATGAATTCTCAACATGTTCAAATAGTACTTTTATCAACTAACAATATGTAAATCATGTCTCATCAACATTAAATAGTTACTAGTTTTTATTAGTCGTTAGGTGAACCAATGCTATGTGTTAGTGCAATACGATGTTAGCGGAAATATTTATTAAATGCTGGACTGTGAATTGTCCACGACTGGGTGGTTATCCGCCCAATTTGGCTCAATAAAAAGGTATGATAGCTCTTACAGAGATGTTTAACATGAAAAGGTTAATCGATGCGGAAAAGGAATGACGTACGAATTATGGTAGATGGAAAGAGGCGTTTGTCGGATTTGTTCGTGATGGGATTGTGCGCAGGGTAGTTGAGAAAACATCAGGTCCAAAAGTAGCAAAGGAGGGAGTGTTTGGAGCTGCAAGTTCCTAGTGCATGGACTCGCCAACCAGTACTTGAAGTGGATTGAGAGGATACATGTAATGCTCATGGTTTCATTGACTACGGATGTGGATGCGTAAACGATGTAGCTGAAGTCGGGTCTCAATTGGTTATGAAAGCAGATGAGTTCAATATTAGTGTTCCTTTGTTTACGACTAATTATTGGGATGTTACACATTAGAAGAATCACAGTTTTTTTTGTAATGTGCTTGTAGATCTGAGATGTCTCCAAGTAAGCTCGCAATTCCACATGAGAAGGATTACATTTTGACTTAAACGTCGAGTAATGGTGTTGGAGAGCAATACTTTGGTTTTTGGACTGAGGAAACTTGAATCCGTTGTGTTCGACCCAATTTTCAACTTTCTATAGGCATTCCTGAGTATTTTGTTTAATGGAGTGTCGGTTTAGGCAGC
Source organism: Gammarus roeselii (assembly GCA_016164225.1). Classification (NCBI taxonomy): domain Eukaryota; kingdom Metazoa; phylum Arthropoda; class Malacostraca; order Amphipoda; family Gammaridae; genus Gammarus; species Gammarus roeselii. Next base: position 3,889 of record SDVV010029779.1, on the reverse strand, counting down.
GTTAGATGATTGTAGACCGTCAATATAAAGAGATGAGGGGAGTCGTGAGTTTTGTAGGAAAGTCCAAAAAGTCGGACCATTTTGAGCGGACGCTTCCTTGAGAAATGTCCATTTCATCTGGCTGCAGTGTGGGTATTCTGCTCTCCGTTTCCGCTGAAACGGACGAGATTCGTCGATGTCTCAGCAATGGAGCATTCCATGTAACCGGCTTCGTAATGATTCCATTTTCAGCGGGTTCATCTTGTTGACCATCTCGGAAGTAGCACTCGTCCGTTTCCTTTTCTGCTTTCTGCTTTGGAATCAGCACCTTTTCCTTTCCGATGAGTTTGATAAACGTTTGAAGCGAGTCGCACTGGCAAGATCCCAAATTTAATATAAACCTGAAACCAAACATATTTTATGTCTCCTTCTGCAAGTGAAGTTCAACTGCCTTTCCCATTGATATCCTACTGAACAGCAGGTATCCTTATCGCCAAATCCAGTTGGCGCCACTACCATTACCTCCATCCAAAGAAGCAGGTTTCCTAACCACAAAACAAAGATGTTCTGATTTCATTTCCTTCCTCTTGAGTAGCAGGTATCCTAATCCTCCAGACAAGTTGCCTCTACTTCCATTTACCTTCTGCAGGCACGCTATCCCAGAGTCCAGTGACCACCGCTCCCATTGGGATCCTCCAATGAGGCTGTATACCAAGCTCGCATCGATCGACGTCTTTTCTCTTAAATCTCGGCACTGCTTAGATGTACGTTAACTGCATACCTTTTTCGGTAGGAATACCATGGTATGGCCGATATTGGCAATTACACTTCTCAGCAGGTCCAAGGCTAGTCGAACAGACTTCGGTAAGAATCCCAAGTAAAGTTGCAACCGCCTACGTGGTGTAGGATATCTGATTCCCAAGTGCAGTTGCCCCCGCTTACGGGGAGCAGTGTACCTGAATCCCAAGTCAAGTTGTCGTCGCTCACGGAGAGCAGGAAACCTTGATTCTTAAGACATGTTGCCCCGCTCACGGGAAGCAGGATACCTGATTCCCCAACCAAGGTGTCGTCGCTCACGGAGTGCAGGATACTTGATTTCAAGTAAAGTTGCCTCCGCTCACGAGGAGCAGGATACCTTATTTCCAAGTCAAGTTGCCCGGCTCACGGGGAGTAGGATACCTCATTCCCATGTCAAGTTGCCCCAGCTCACGAGGTGACGGATACATAATTCCCAAGATAACTTGCCCTCGCTCACGAGGAATAGGATACCTGACTCCCAAGTCAAGTTGCCTCCGCTCACGGGGAGCTGGATACCTGATTTCCAAAACAAGTTGCCCCAGCTTACCTGGTGAAGGATACATAATTCCCATTTTATGTTGTTCTCGCTCATAGGGGCTAGGAAAACTGATTCCCAAGTCAAGTTGCCTCCGCTCACGGGGAGCAGGATACCTGATTCCCAAATAAAGTTGTGTGCAATTGACCGTCTAGTAAATACCGGATTCTTGGGCACTGGAGCGACCTTGTTTGCCTTCACCCTACCTGATTGTAATTCGCTCTCCCCCTGGAGATGATTCTGAACAATGGCTCTGAACAAAGAGCCGGAAAGGAAGTTCACACAGCGATGGATATGAGCCCATATGACGGTGCGAGCGAATGCGGAATGAGTTATCTCTGTAAGTATTTATTTGGAACCTGGGGTACTTTATGCCTCATGCAGTAATTAATGAGACTAGACTCAGTTTTAAGTGAAGTGCGCAATAGTGCAACGCATTTTGTTTGGAACTCACCCACACACAACGAGCCTGTCGTCTGCAGATCGTCTCCCAGGGTGTTTTTTCCTGCTTGCGTCAGGAGCCTCTATAAGTTGATGTGAGGTCACCCTCCCCAAGGTTACCATTAAGAAGGTGCGCACTGGAGCCGGAGTTGGACAAGTTCTAGGCCTTGAGTAATTGATTCTTGTAGCTGGAAAGCGATGAAGCACGTGGAAATTTTTCATTGATCTAGTGAAATAATAGAATAAATTTACTCATAGACCAGTAATTGAAACTTGTCTTATTTATGATACATTATCTTCATTACGTTTATGCTAAAATTATGCAGATTGTTGTTCAACCAACTCATCTTATACCACAAGACGATCCAACATACCACAAAAATGGGGTTTCCGGTTAAGAACCTGTTTACAGTCGCTAACCTTGCAACAGACAATCAAATACAAAGCCAATCGAAATATTTTCACCAACTAACTACTGCAAATTTACAGTACCCGATCACACAAAAACAACAAATAAATACTTGAGTTGCAATTACATTCGTTTTGGTGGGATAGCAGTAAATATTTATGCGAATTGTTGAATGAAACCGTAGATAAGACCGTCGTCCCAAAGGTCGTGCACACTGAAGAAGTTACGAGTGTTATTGTTCAGGCTATTCAAATACTTTGGGTGTTCACGAATTGTCGATTGACCGGTTTGAAAATCGTGTTTGATAAAAATTAATTGCGAATGTACATGTATATCTAAGTTATTAGACTTGATCGATTTCCACGATGCTGGTTCTTTTTCTCTCCTATATTCCCGACGCACTGACTTGAACATGCATTGCCACGTCCTTGGAGTAGCCCTAGCAGTCAAAGATCAGTTGATGAGTTGAAAACAATCATATTTTATCAATCGTTTGGACAGAATAGTAAGTCAGGCTGGTACTCGCGCTCGGTGGTGGCTTGTGTTCCCCAGACTTTGAGTCTTCAGCTTCAGAATATCGACAAAAAAACTGTCCTGAACTTAGATCTCGTGACAGCAACTTTTTCAAGAAGCGCATCAAATTTGTGAGCGGATGATTTAGGAGGGAAGATAGTTTCTACGTTGATGTGGAAGGAGTGCAAGGGAACTCCTCTGACCTTCGCGTAGTTAAGCAGTGCCAGAGAATTTTGTTCACGATTGTGTGGGTTAGGAATGCAATGTAAATACTTCGACGTTTGCGCGTGGATGGAATCAGTAGAAAGTTATTCAACATTTGCGAAATGTGGAGGGTAAGACAAGTTATCTAACATTTGGGATATGGAGAGCGAGGGAACTTACATGACGTATGAGGGATATGAAGAGCGAGGGAACTTACATGACGTAGGCGGGATATGGAGAGCGAGGGAATTTACATGACGTATGAGGGATATGGAGAGCGAGGGAACTTACATGACGTATGAAGACTATGGATATCGAGGGAACTTACATGACGTATGAGGGATATGATGAGCGAGGGAACTTACATGACGTATGAAGGATATGAAGAACGAGGGAACTTACATGACGTATGACGGATATGGAGAACGAGGTACCCGCAGCAGCATTAGGCTGGCTAACTCTGCAGAGTGAGGTAGACCGCTCAACGAAGTCAGTGTGGGGAAGCAGGCCCACTCAACAATGCCTTGTAGATGGTTGCAGCCCAACAAACTTTGGTAGATCGGCATCGACCGGGGCCAATACAACCAAAATATTCAAGCCAGAGCCAACATTCAAGTACACATTAAATTTGAAAGTGCTGCCTTAAATCGGTGCTATTTTTTGGCGACGCATCGGTCAAAGATCGATCAAATGCCGTAATGTTGCATCAGAATTGTCGTCACAGGCGGAGACAATATTGCCACTGCCGGCGGATATGATAGTATCCCCGGTAATGACATTGATTTGAGGGTGTTTCATCGCTTCATCATATTATACTGTATACTGTACTGCACAGTACTGTACTGTACTGTACTGTACTGTACTGTACTGTACTGTACTGTACTGTACTGTACTGTACTGTACTGTACTGTACTGTGCTGTGCTGTGATGTGCTGTGCTGTGCTGTGCTGTGCTGTGCTGTGCTGTGCTGTGCTGTGCTGTGCTGCGCTGCGCTGCGCTGCGCTGCGCTG
>SDVV010029778.1:0-11763 GCA_016164225.1 Gammarus roeselii | reverse complement strand
GGCGATTTGTTGGCCTCTTTCCATTGAGAGCGGCGAGTGCCATTTGATAGAGATTGAGTGGAGATGTTCGACAGGTGTTTGGCGATTTGTTGGCCTCTATCCATTGAGAGCGGCAAAGGCCATTTGATAGAGATTGAGTGGAGATGTTTGACAGGTGTTTGGTGATTTGTTGGCCTCTCCATTGAGAGCGGCAAGTGCCATTTGATAGGGATTGAGAGGAGATGTTCGACAGGTGTTCGGCGATTTGTTGGCCTCTTTCCATTGAGAGCGGCGAGTGCCATTTGATAGAGATTGAGTGGAGATGTTCGACAGGTGTTTGGCGATTTGTTGGCCTCTATCCATTGAGAGCGGCAAAGGCCATTTGATAGAGATTGAGTGGAGATGTTCGACAGGTGTTTGGCGATTTGTTGGCCTCTATCCATTGAGAGCGGCAAGTGCCATTTGATTGAGATTGAGTGGAGATGTTTGACAGGTGTTTTGTGATTTGTTGGCCTCTCCATTGAGAGCGGCAAGTGCCATTTGATAGGGATTGAGTAGAGATGTTTGACAGGTGTTTGGCGATTTGTTGGCCTCTTTCCATTGCATGAGAGCGGCGAGTGCCATTTGATAGAGATTGAGTGGAGATGTTCGACAGGTGTTTGGCGATTTGTTGGCCTCTTTCCATTGAGAGCGGCGAGTGCCATTTGATAGAGATTGAGTGGAGATGTTTGACAGGTGTTTGGCGATTTGTTGGCCTCTTTCCATTGAGAGCGGCGAGTGCCATTTGATAGAGATTGAGTGGAGATGTTTGACAGGCGTTTTGCGATTTGTTGGCCTCTTTCCATTGAGAGCGACGAGTGCCATTTGATAGAGATTGAGTAGAGATGTTTGACAGGTGTTTTGCGATTTGTTGGCCCCTTTCCATTGAGAGCGGCGAGTGCCATTTGATAGGGATTGAGTGGAGATGCTTGACAGGTGTTTGGCGATTTGTTTCCCTGTCTCTTTCAGGATTCTGCGATGAACTTTGTCTATACCTAGAAATGTTGTGATCGATTATAGCAACCTGACCACCAGGTGGACCACCAGGTGGACCACCAGGTGGACCACCAGGTGGATTGAGGAACAATTTCAAAGAAGAACGAAGAGATTTTCAAGGCCGCATTTACGTGTTCATGTAAAACTTGATTATTTGTTCCTCTCGAATACTTTCATTATTCAGAAACATTTTCTTCATGTGTCGCTTGTAACTGTCTGGGCCTGCTGCTGAAAATCAATCGATAACAATGGCATTATTCCATCACGCCCTAAATTCAGAAGAATTAAACAATCGTGCTTCTCCTTCTTTAAATTTAATGTGAAATAGAAAGTTTATTTCTTTTAGACACATAACATAACATTTTGTGCAGTAGAGAGTGGTGCCTACTCGTTGCAAAATCATTAACTAGGAAACAAACAATCTTTTTGCGACAAATAATTCAATTAAATGTGATCAATTATTTGTTGCGGTGGTAGATCTCAACAAAGCAATGGGACGAATTCTGCTCGTAGATCTTTAGCGAAATGTGTAAATGAAGAATTCCGTCAACCTTTAATCAGTAACAAATTATACTTAGATACAGCATCAAAAAAGAAATCCTCAAGGATTATTAGCTTTATAACTTCTTAATAAATTGTACTTTTTCAACCAAAAATTATATTCGACATTGACTTTTTCCAATATGATATATTAATAAAACTTTTAAATGAATTGATTATATCGAATTCTTACTTAGTTTTTCTATGTATATATATATATATTGGAGAAAATTATCAATTGTTTTTCTAAATCTTCAATTGTGAACGAATTTTCTTTCGATTCAGTCCTTTGGTAATATGTATACGGCCTTCATTTATTACCAAGGTGTTTGTGGGAGGCTCAAGAGTGTACATAGATTGTAACTCTTTCTGAGCGGAACTTGCCTCCTTAAATAGACGATTCTAAGTCACAGTTTCAAGTGCGCTTCCACACAGTCGCATTATTTTTGTGACGTTGACCTCTGGATTTCATTTTCTCTCTGATGAACAATAAATATTCATCACTGTTGAAAGTATCATGATCTTTAGGTGGGGGGGTTCAGTTTTTGTCGGGCAGAAATTATCTAAGAAGTACAATTGAACATTGGTCTTTATGAAAGAGGTCTAAAATCTTGGCATACGTTTTGTAAGTGGTATACTGCTTACTATCGAGTCATGGTGTATTAACCTGAGAAAAGGTATCACTGCGTTTGCATATCTAATATAAAGACTTATTAGCATATTGTAAATTAGTTGTAAATCTTTCGCTTCAGAATGGCTCATCTGTTCGGTACATTTATTACTAGGAACTGGACACATCAACTCGCCTTAACAATGTTGATACATCGTACTGAGCAGCATGATGCTAACTCGCTTTAATAATGCATAATACATCGTACCGAGCAGCATGACGCCCACTCGCTTTAATAATGTTGATGCATCGTGCTGAGCAGCATGACGCCAACTCGCTTTAATAATGTTGATACATCGTGCTGAGCAACACGACGCCAACTCGCTTTAATAATGTTGATACATCGTGCTGAGCAGCATGATGCCAACTCGCTTTAATAATGTTGATACATCGTGCTGAGCAGCATGACGCCAACTCGCTTCAATAATGTTGATACATCGTGCTGAGCAGCATGACGCCAACACGCTTTAATAATGTTGATACATCGTGCTGAGCAGCATTACGCCAACTCGCTTCAATAATGTTGATACATCGTGCTGAGCAGCATGACGCCAACTCGCTTTAATAATGTTGATACATCGTGCTGAGCAGCATGACGCCAACTCGCTTTAATAATGTTGATACATCGTGCTGAGCAGCTTGACGCCAACTCGCTTTAATAATGTTGATACGTCGTGCTGAGCAACATGACGTCAACTCGCTTTAATAATGTTGATACATCGTGCTGAGCAGCATGACGCAAACTCGCCTTAAAAATATTCATGCATTATTAAATTGAGTTGATGTCGTGCTGATGACGGAGATTGTGCGCCTTTGTTAGCCGTGCCTGGCTGCCTGTGCTGGGGTGGCACCAAAGACGCACAATCTCTGAGACGATCGTGACATCACTCGCCTCATTCTGATGTTCCAATAACATTTGCTTACAGTTGTTGCGCCTACTCACCAAACAATAATGTACTGGAATCAACATGTTATTATTTTGTATTATAGTATTTTTTGTTTTAAGCTTATATGCATTTCGTATTTCATTAAAAAAATTCAAAGAGATAAAGTGAAAAAAGCTACACAATTCGAATGTCTTCTATGGTTACGTCCCAATTACATTTTTTTGTCATCTTGATTATCTGGATAGCACAGCGGATGGGTTTAAATTGCCACGTCTGAAATTTGTACCTACGTTACTTGTCTGTTAATTTATGGCAATCTCTTGACAGATGATTTGTTTGCACATGTCGTTACTTAGATTGTTAAAAGAAAACATTGTGTGGCATGCTTTGCCTTATAATAATATTTGTAGATTTTTTTATCGATCAAAAAAAACGTGTAGCTCACATGTATGATTATTTTGTGTAATGGGATGTGATGTTTTTGTTGAATGTGATATTTCCATCGAACACGCTCCTTGCTCGACGGGTGGTCATTGGTGGGTGCATTCATTCTTTAAACAAAAAAGAGCCAGACGAATTTCACGGGAATAAATATTCCATCTTTAAATACGGTTTGTTTCGAAACACATTTCACTATGGGAAATACGTTAAGCGTACATTTATACGTCATCTAATTGTGCATATTTCTGGACGAACATTAAATCTCATTAAAAAGCTGACATAGCAAACATGTATGAAAATATCTGTCGAAAATGCTCCCCACCACCTCTGCTGCGATCTGCGACCGTGGGTGGTATCTAAAACTCCTCCCCACCTCGTATATTAATACTTTTTGTTGGTGATATTCCACTATGGGTCAGTTAACTGCATCACGAAATCTAATACTGTCAGTTCCAGCTGAAACCTGTTATTAGGAGCGGCGTGTTAATTATGTTGCGTGTAGTTGAGTGAGCATCTTCATGCGGCACCTCCTAATTAAGTCATTTGAGGCAGGGGAGGAGGACGAGGTTTGTGTTGGACTGCCTTGCTCGTAATAATACTTATCTTGTCGATCCGGCGATACTAACTGGCGTACCGGCACACTAAATAAACACCTAATGGCCACTTGGGCGAGGAGGAGTCTTCTCCTCCAGGACTCACCTCCTCCTCCTCCTCCTCTTGAGCAAAACTCGGATTCTAAGGAGCTGGTCAGAGCAGCCCAGATGGCCTTATTGATATTGTTTAGTCACACTGGTCAGAGCAACCCAGATGGGCTTAATGATATTGGTTAGTCACATTGGTCAGAGCAACCCAGATGGCCTTATTTATATTGTTTAGTCACATTGGTCTGAGCAACCCAAATGGCCTTATTGATATTGTTTAGTCACATTGGCCAGAGCAACCCAGATGGCCTTATTGATATCGTTTAGTCACATTGGTCAGAGCAGCCCAGATGGCCTTATTGATATTGTTTAGTCACACTGGTCAGAGCAGCCCAGATGGGCTTAATGATATTGTTTAGTCACACTGGAGAAGAACAACCAAGATGGGCTTATTGACATTATTTAGTCACACTGGTCAGAGCAACCCAGATGGGCTTATTGATATTGTTCAGTTTCAATGAAGAAGAGCAACCCAGATGGTCTTATTGATATTGTTTAGTTACAATGGTGAAGAGCAACCCAGATGGGCTTATTCATATTGCTTAGTCACACTGTAGAAAGAAATCCAGATAGGTTTATTGACAATATTTATTCCCACTGGATGAGATCGATTATGGATGGGGTAGAGGGTTTCCAATATCAGTTAAGTTGACGTCTGAAAGTGTTTGAAATTGAGTGTCAATTTAATCCCTCTTCCCAACAGGTATCCTGATCCCTCTTTCCAACAGGTCTCATTATCCCTCTTACCAACAGGAATCCTACTCCTTCTTTCCAACAGGTATCCTAATCCCTCTTTCCAACAGGTATCCTAATCCCTCTTACCAACAGGTATCCTAATCCCTCTTTCCAACAGGTATCATAATCCCTCTTACCAACAGGTATCCTAATCCCTCTTTCCAACAGGTATCCTAATCCCTATTTCCATCAGGTATCATAATCTTTTTTCCAATAGGTGTCATAATTCAACTTTCCAACAGGTATCCTAATCAATTTTTCCAAAGGTATCCAAATTCCTCTTTCCAACAGGTATCGTAATGCCTCTTACGTACAGGTATCCTAATCCCTCTTTCCAACAGGTATCCTAATCCCCCGTTCAACAGGTATCATAACCCCTCTTTCCAACAGGTATCATAACCCCTCTTTCCAACAGGTATCCTAATCTCTCAACAGGTATCCTAATCCCTCTTTCCAACAGGGATCATAATCTCTCTTTCCAAAAAGTATCATAATCCTTCTTACCTACAGGTATCCTATTCCCTCTTTCCAACAGGTATCCTAATCCCTCTTTCCAACAAGTATCCTAATCCCTCTTTCAACAGGTATCCTAACCCCTCTTTCCAACAAAAATCCTAACCCTTCTTTCCAACAGGTATCCCAATCTCTCAACAGGTATCCTGATCCCTCTTTCTAACAGGTATCATCATCTCTCTTTCCAACAGGTATCCTAATCCCTCTTTCCAATGGGTATCATAATCCTTCTTTGCAACAAGTATCCTAATCCCTCTTTCAACAGGTATCCTAATCCCTCTTCCCAACAGGTATTCTAATCCCTCTTTCCAACAGGTATCATAATCCCTCTTTGCAACAGTTATCCTAATCCCTCTGTCAACTGGTATCCTAATCCCTCTTTCCAACAGGTCTCCTCATCCCTCTTGCCAACAGGTATCCTAATCCCTCTTTGCAACAGGTATCCTAATCCCTCTTTCTACAGATAGCCTAATCCCTCTTTCCAACAGGTATCATAACATTTGGGTCAGTGTTGAGACCGTCTACTGTCGTCCGTCTGCCTGTGGAGAATACTGGCTGAGGGTTCGTGTCTATATTTAAGAAGCGTTCTTTACTTGCTTTGATTTTGTATTAAAGAAAGGTAAGTATTGTGAAACGTGTTAAGTTGTCTGTTGAGAGACGAGACGATGGGGGCGCTGGAGATGATGCACTCTTCATTGTGAAGCGTGTTTAGTTGTTTGTTGAGATGAGACGGTGCGTGCATGGGGGTGTTGAAGAGGATGCACTCTTCATTGTGAAGCGTCTTAAGGAGGGGGGAGTTTAGAGATGAAGGAATCCCCAAAGGTACAGTAGCGGTATTCTCCTCTCCCCCTCCGCCCCGGGACCCGCAAGGAGTGCGATTGCAGTATTCTGGTTTAATATAATTCAAAATAGGGGGGCGTCTTGCAACTAAATACTTTGTCGGTAATCTAGTTCTGAAATTACTTCAATTTATTTTGTCAAGCAACGGAAATCACTGACTGGGTGGATGATTAACTTGATTGAAATTACATGACAACGACCTAACAATAGAATATTAGGAAATATTCTTCGTGTAGAAAATGCTCCCGTACTTGATCTGTAGGACTCAACCGAAGGAAGTCCTATTGAAGACTTATTGAAGATCAAAAACCTGGAAGTTCGGCAGCTCATACCTTGACCTATGGCATTTGGGTGTAGACAGCCTGCCTCGTTTTGGTTATTCATAACCAGCGTATGAGTTAATTTCGTTTCATTGACGGTTCCGATCAAAATATTCGATTAAAATCATTAATATCCTCTGCAAGCTACATGAACATGTTGTCATATGACTGGTGTATAATTGATTGAAACATAAATGTTGTGAGTTTGTCCGGGTGATGCTCGCTTTTTGTTTCGATAAATGCTTTCATGTAATGTAGAAACGATGAAAATTATCATTATTCTATTCAATGAATGAAAAGATACGCAGGAGTCAAAGACTTTTACTTCATGTTATGAGGTTGTCATTATAAAAAACTTGGCCCACCATTTTACTACATGTAATATAATAACTTTGTTCAGTAATGCATGGAATTTGAGTTACACTAAGACATCTACTATTAGGCGTATTTGTTAGTCCGCATCTCGAGTACTCAGTTCAATTCTGATCCCAATATATTCGAAAATTTCATCATTGAATTAGAGAAGGTTCACCGTGGAACTACCAAACTAATCTCCTCACTGCGCAATAATCGTACGTAGACAAACTTTGCGGCGAATTCTACCTTTATTCGCTGAAGAAGCATCGAGTTAGACATAACATGATCGAAGTGTGAAAGATTATGATGGGTAAGGAATTAGAAGCGTCGAGTTAGACACAACATGATCGAAGTGTGAAAGATTATGATGGGTAAGGAATTAGAAGCGTCGAGTTAGACATAACATGATCGAAGTTTGGAAGATTATGATGGGTAAGGAATTAGAAGCGTCGAGTTAGACATAACATGATCGAAGTGTTTAAGATTATGATGGGTAAGGAATTAGAAGCGTCGAGTTAGGCACAACATGATCGAAGTGTGAAAGATTATGATGGGTAAGGAATTAGAAGCGTCGAGTTAGACACAACATGATCGAAATGTGAAAGATTATGATGGGTAAGGAATTAGAAGCGTCGAGTTAGACATAATATGATCGAAGTGTGAAAGATTATGATGGGTAAGGAATTAGAAGCGTCGAGTTAGACACAACATGATCGAAGTGTGAAAGATTATGATGGGTAAGGAATTAGAAGCGTCGAGTTAGACACAACATGATCGAAGTGTGAAAGATTATGATGGGTAAGGAATTAGAAGCGTCGAGTTAGACATAACATGATCGAAGTGTTTAAGATTATGATGGGTAAGGAATTAGAAGCGTCGAGTTAGACACAACATGATCGAAGTGTTAAAGATTATGATGGGTAAAGAATTAGAAGCGTTGAGTTAGACACAACATGATCGAAGTGTGAAAGATTTTGATGGGTAAGGAATTAGAAGCGTCGATTTCGACATAACATGATCGAAGTGTGAAAGATTATGATGGGTGAGGAATTAGAAGCGTCGAGTAAGACACAACATGATCGAAGTGTGAAAGATTATGATGGGTAAGGAATTAGAATCGTCGAGTTAGACACAACATGATCGAAGTGTGAAAGATTATGATGGGTAAGGAATTAGAATCGTCGAGTTAGGCACAACATGATCGAAGTGTGAAAGATTATGATGGGTAAGGAATTAGAATCGTCGAGTTAGACACAACATGATCGAAGTGTGAAAGATTATGATGGGTAAGGAATTAGAAGCGTCGAGTTAGACACAACATGATTGAAGTGTGAAAGATTATGATGGGTAAGGAATTAGAATCGTCGAGTTAGACACAACATGATCGAAGTGTGAAAGATTATGATGGGTAAGGAATTTATCGACCGAACGAGCCTTTCTACACAAGAAACTAATAGTGATCAGTAAAAATGCTTTCAAAATGTTGATAACTTCACTTGTAGAGTTGGCGAAGAATGGAACAAACTTTCAAACAAAGTTTAAACAGCGAAACAATATAAACTGTTCGGAAACGGCTCAACAAATTCTTCCAGAATCGTCGCTATTTCTCCTTCGGATGTCTCGCGGCTCAGAAACATTGAGAGGCATCAGTACCAGCAAGTTGTAATCTAACAGAAAGCTTGGCATTGACACCCGTACCGGTAAAATAGGACTCAACAATGACTCTGGCGCGGGTAAAACGGTACCTTGTATTGGTACCTGCTCGTTGTGAAAATGTGTCTAGCGTTGACACATGCCAGCATTGGTTTTATTAGGAATGAAACTGGGATCATCTCAGAATCTCGAGTCGGTGGCTTTCTCTCCTTGAACCCATACTACAATAACACAGAGATACATGGTACTCTCTTAGACGATCTACTTCAGAACTCGTCTCCAGCATACTATCAAATGGCGACCTTGTTTAGGCCAAGAAGCCTATTGTTGTCATTTAACACTTGTAAACACTTGAACACCTCCAACGCGGCCACCACCTGCTTCACCACCTTCTACTTTTAGCCGTGGGACTTGGCGTGTCGTGATTGCATGCACGCGAAGTGTAAAACACACGGCTGAGGGCCGGAAAATACCAAATTGGTGGTACTGGTGCTGTGAGGTGAGAGGTCGCCTGGGAGATTACATGCCGGCAGTCCAGACACCGCCGATCAGGGCGGTATCTCGGCCACACAAACGTTGCCCTCATCCACCGTAATAAGCGAGATGAGCATGATAAATGTATCGCGTACACTTGTGTACGTTGCCACTAGTCACGCCTAATGTTGGACTACATAAATGACTTGTTTATCCTCTTCCTGGGTATTTCAGCAGCCTAATGTAAGAAGCTTGTCAAAGTGGATTCCACCCACCTCTCTCGATGGGGTTTGCGGTTTCAATTTTGAGTTGACTCACCTTATTAAATAATTAAGTGGGCCTACCTCGTGAGCAATTAATTTTGAGTTTCATAATGCAGGATGTAGCATTCATACCTATCTGGTTTTATTTTTATTGAGTTACAACATATACTTTTTATTCGGGATTTCTCCTCTGGGTTCCGCCTTGTAGCGGTGTGGGTGGGCTCAGGCACGCTGGCTTGAACACTCGCACCCTCTCGATCATGCATCGCCGCCCCGGCGCAGAGTTTGAGTTTCTTCTCCAGGCTCAGATTCGTAGCCCCGACGAAATTATTACCGTGTTTCTTGTGGGAAACATGTATTGGCCGGAACGATTAATTGAAGTTGCATCACTTCTAATCAGTGTTGACCTACACGGAAAAGCTCCCATTCCCATCGTTTGAGTCTGAGTTACACTGCTGCCTGCGCCTGTAAAGTCAGTCTAAAGTGTATCTATTTGAGACAGCCTGAGGCGCCGCCAATCTTCACCTATTGCCAATATTAAGGGCGATATATCAGGGTAAGAGCGCTCCTCTGTCGGCAGGACCGTCTAGGTTATTACCCAGACACCAATTAACTACGAATGATCTTCGGATGAAGGCTGGCCGCTGATAACCCGCATATATTACATGACGGCGTGCTGAGGTGAGAGACACGGGTGCACTGGCTCGTGTAATAACCTGCAATGCTGCGGCCCTGAGCACCGTTGCCTGGTCGCTAAAGACCCTCGCCTCACACCAGAATCACCAGCTTATGGCAATTTGTTGTTGCTAATGCAGCAATAAATCTTTAAAAGCATCTCCGTGTTACCGCTGTTTCGTAGATTGCAACGTTTCAGAAACTGATCATCAAATGTCAAAAAATACAGCAAGCATCGATATTTTCCTAAGGTTTCTAGTTTTATGTAATGCATATATTTGTTCCAGCTAGTATAGTCTGCCATTTTTCGTTGTTTCTTAAATTGGTTGATGATCTTGTAAAGTTTCGTCCATACCGATGTCCTGGGCTGTCCTCACCGTCACATTATTTCTAGGATAATGATTTTGCTGTTTTATGGAGCTGCAAGCAAAGTGTATTGGTTGATAGCGGTAAAGAGTTCTGATGGCCCGCTCCCGTTTGTCATCGATTGCTAAACAATTAGATGGTGGGCTAGGCGGATACTACCACTTTGCAAGGAATGATTGAAATCTCACCCTGTCGTGGGGCTGTCACAGATTGATATTGAGAGAGTTAATGAAGGGTGCTTGGTTTGGCAACAAATCTTAGTTCAATCTCAATCAAATGGGTAGTTGTCACGTTCTCGCACTGTTGCTCTTTGATTCCTCTTCTTAGTTTAAATGGTGTTGTGTTGGTCAAGTACACTCGGCTATAGAAATAATTGATGTGACATTTGATGCTAAACTGACGTTTAAAACCGATCTCAGAATGGTTGCTAGGTCTGCATATCAGTGAATCTGTGCATGAGGTGTCCATGGAAATTATATGCTTATCGTCAGGCTTTTCTTTCTGGATTTGTTCTCAGTTCTACACTGCCGTTGCTGGAGTATTCCATTCCTGTTATGTAATCTGCTACTGAGTCACCCCTACAACTCTTATATTTAGAGTGGATTTAGGTGCCTCTCTACTGAAGGCAGTGTTTATCGGCCTAGCATTATCCCAAGGTGTGTTTCCTGTGTTTTGTATAGGATTCATTTTTGTGATGAAGTGCATTGTCGATTGTGGGTTATAGTGATCAAACTATCATGTTGAGTATAGCTATGCTATCTGTTCGATCCCTGTAATATGTGTGGCTAAATTACAAATTTCAGTTCCCATGCTTTTATTCTTCAATTATGAGAAAATATTATATAGTTGGAGAAGCTCTGACATTTAGTCTCTGCTATAAACAACTCCGTTGAACGAAAAGATTTCGAACGCAAACGACTTGTTCGAACGCTCCTTGTTCTATATGCCTACATAAAAGAAATTACCAGATATCAAGCAGATCATCGCGTTACGAAGTGATCCAAGCTCCGAGTTGGGGTGGATGGATGCTTATTCATTTTATAGATCATTAACACTTTATTTTAGTATTTTATCATTTCTTCTTGCTTGGGCTCTATTATTTTTCTCTGCCCTTTTTTCATGGTGATGAATTTTATCATTATTATTATATGTATCGAGGTTGGTTGAGAGGAGGTGACCCAGGGAGAGGAGGTACTCGTGGGATCCGCGGGACTCGAGGACCCGGGGTTTCGGGAACCCGGGGGACTTGGGAGACCAGGTGGATTTGGGGTGGTCCACTTGGATCTTTCTGGGGCCTTTTGGGACTCCCTTGAG
>SDVV010029777.1:0-11763 GCA_016164225.1 Gammarus roeselii | reverse complement strand
AAACCAGTTCCGGACCCTAGGCCCCCCGCCCTCCCCCGCTACGCTTACCCCGTACGTTCGGTGAGTCAAGGTTGCATGCATCGCGTCCTACCCCCCACCCACCAAAATGACTCTAGAATGCCGTTTTCGGTGAAATACCTACTACTGATAGACTTCCTAATCTAATCAAATCAGGATGGAGGTAGGGAGAGCACATGGAAGTAATTGGGGAATGTAGATACATACTACGCCGAAACACCAATAAAGGTTGGTGGCTGACGGCAAGGTTCTCCCCACACTTTTCTCGTACACTCGCAGAAGGATCTTAAAATCATCCTGTCAATGATGGCTCTGAAAGATTGATTTTGAATATGGTGACATTGGTGCCAGTTTATATTTTTTGTCTTTGATTGCGGTTCCTCGGTGTTGAAAAAAATACCTCAGGTTTGAAATTGTGCTTTGCGTCCTATGGTGAAGTTGCAGAAACTCGCGTCTGAGGCTCCGGTGGACGTTGACCCATTTAATCATTTGGGGTGTATGGATGATTCATCATTTTATGTGGGAGCATTCCACTCCCACCCTGGAATGCTATGACAGTCTACAGGATTACCGGCGCAAAGGGGGAGAGCTGCGTCAAGGTTGATCGAGGTACGTCGAGATCAGTCGAAACATATCAAGACAAGTCAAGTTGGGCGCGACGAGTCGAGACTGACCGAAATGAGTCGAGACAAGCCGAGATGAGCTGAGACGAGTGAACTCGAGGGACCCGGAGAGCTCGAGTGAGGTCGGGGGACCCGGGGGACTTGGGTTACCCTCCGTGACCCATCGTTTGTTTTCGGGGGGACTCGAGGGTCCTCTGCCCCAGCCACCCTAACCCTTCTAAACAATAAGTGTGATGTCAAAAATATAAGCAGTTTTTCAGCCCTCAATGAACCAGCCATTTCATCCCTCTTCACGATCCACAATTTTACCATCTAAAATAATGCTAATGTATCTGTGCGAGAACTCCTGTGTGTGATTTTGTGAATGCGTGTTTTTTCAGTCCGTGCTCGCCCCCGCGTGCGCGGACCATGTGTAATTTCTGTTGTTGACCTTTACCGCGTAACTACAAACCTTGTAGTGCGTTGCGTTTGGAGTTGTAAGGGCTCGCGAAAGCGAGTTCTGCATTGCTCTTCCTCACAACTAATACATCCATAAGATTGCAAATAGTGTAGTACTACTTTTAAGATTTGAGGTATTAGGTTTTTAGATTATTGTATTAACTTCAATTGGGAGTGTGCCACAGATGCAGTTCCATCTGGTGGCGAAAGTATCTCTGCACGCCAACTTGCCTATCAAGCCAGGGACTTCAGCTCAAAGCTTCTGACGCCCACTGTAGCAGCCAATCAACAACTAAGATCGCCGCAAAGTTTTGAAGTGCTAAGTCTAGGGATAAAGGAAAGTCTACAATTTAAGCATAACAGCCCATTCTAGCAACGAAATATTAATTGTTGTCAGTCTTTAGGCAAGGATAGTACCAGCCTAAAGAGGAGTAATGAAACAACTTATGATTATCAAGTAAATTAGTTACTCAAAATTACATACCTGGCACCTTCAGTGTTGCCCTCTGTGATCAATCTGAACGGCAGGACCGCTCTAGCCCGGTCCGACGCACCACTATCGCGCCTAACGCCATCATACAACTCTCGTGTAAATGTCGACAGTGCTAAGTCTCAGCACGTGATAGTGAGGTCTTGTTAATATGTTTTTAGGTCGTGTCTACAACTATCGTAAGTACATGTTATTCCAACCATTTCTCTGTCTCAAGAGGTCTACACACAACCTGCTCCTGGCCCCCATCGGCCACGTCAGACCATCAAACATGGACAGAGCAGGAAATTGCATTTTCGTGGTTGAAATGATCCTATCCACGATAGTCAGGTTGTGTGCAATTGTTGTATAATATTCAAACTCATCAAGTCATACGAAAACGGTCCTCTCTTACCTCTTTCTTCCTTCCTCTTCTCGTCAACTTGTGACAGCTTTCTCAGTGTGAAACTAATCACGAGAGTTTTCGTTGGAGCACAAGCTCACATGTGATTCACTTTGATCCCATATGGTTTAAAGAAGAAGAATAATTAATGGAATTAAAGTCTGCCCATTTTTCCTTAAAATCCTTTCGATCAAGTTATTTTTGAATGGTAACGCTATCACAGCTGCTAGCAAAATATCTAACATTTAACGAGTTAATCTGATCCGTGAAGCCGTGGATCTTATATCAATTTCGACGATACTATCAGTGCGCACTGGAGTGCGTACATATTGCTCTTGAGGTTCTGAGGGGTTGGAAGCGAGGATTCTTTTCGTCTGAGTCTTTATCTTGCCTGAATAAAGGAATTTTACTGTAACTGAACTAACCGCGTAGTTGTAAAGTGTAAACGTTGTGCTGCGTTGCTGTCGAAGCTTACTTTGTCCGTGAAGCCGTAAACCTAGTACCAATTTCGACAATGCTACCTGTACGCACTGACGTGCATACATAGTACTCATGAAGTTCTAAATGATTGAAAGCGGAGATCCGTTTCGTCTAATTGTTTTTTTTTGTGCGCACCAGCGTACGTCTGACACGAATGAAATTTTCAAAATGTCCTAACTTTGACAATGTTGTTTTTCGCGCACGCCGAGGCGTGCGAGCCCGCTGGAATCCATGATTACAGAGCCCTACGGGGGAGCCTGTTATGACTCACGTCGAAGCTCCGGTGGAAGAGAAGCTTAAATCAAATCAAATCAGACCATTTCATCTTTTCTACTCCTGGTGCTGTAGAATCAGTCTTAGGTCCAGCCATAGATAAAAAACTTACTACTCTGTGATTTAACCGCCCTAAACAATGCAATGATTGTGCAGTATACTACTCTGGGCATCTGTTAGGTTCTTGGGCCGCTCAGAGTCTTGTCGAAACCGAGAGGGTGAACACCTTTATTTCTCTTCACACTTATTCCTCCACCCCTCCCCTCCCTCCTCCTAATTTATTTGACTTGCATGTACTCTATTTCTATCTTTTGTTAGTTCATTTTTTCTTTAATTTCTCTAAAATTTCCTCTTATCTATCCTCCAGATGGTTCTTGGCAGTCGGGGAGTAGCCCTGTATTCAAGGGGTTAGAATCGTGCAACCGCAATCCTGCCTGTCGTAGAAGGCGAATAATGTGGGCGGAGTTGGGAGGCTAGGAATCCCTTCCTATGTGAAATCTTCTCCCTAAACGACGGCAAGACAAGCGAAGGGGGGGAGGAGGAGGCTCACGCCTCCGAACCCAATTGTTAGGGTTGGTGAATGTGCGTGGTTGTCATACGAATGAAGCGAAACGGAGAGGTTGGTGAGATGTTTGTGAGGAGGAAGTTTGATGTGATCGCGCTGAATGAGACGAAGTTGAAAAACGTAGGCGAATGAGAGTCTGGAGTGGTGAGTGGAAGAAATCGGGCGTGGAGAAAGGATGGGTAAGAAAAGGTATGGGGTTGATATTGAGTGATTGATTGGCTAGTAGCGTTACCAAGTGGAAGAAGGTGTCCTCAAGATCTATTTGGGTTAGAGTCAAGTTAAGCGTAGAAAGATGTGCATTTTTGAGTGCGTACGGACCTTGTAGCAAGAGGGGTGAGGAGGAGAAGGAGCAATTTTCGACTAACCTGGTGTACCGAGAGTTTTGGAGATCAATACTCGGGGGAAGAGGTAGTGGTGGAGAATGTGATAAGGAGGTATGACGTTCTTGGTACAAATGATAGTGGAGAAAACATGATAGGCCTGTGCATGGAGCAGGAGCTGGTGGTTGGAAACATCTCATTCGAGGAGCAAGATATTTACAAGTACACATGGGTAAGGATGACCCATGGTACTGTAAGAGCTCACGAAGTCAAGTTCTGCATTGCTCTCCCTCACATCAACCATCGTACAATTCACTTTCTTTAAATAATGTATTTTCTTTTAAGATTTAAGTATTCTATTTTAGACCATTGTATTACCTCCCATTGGAAATGTGTCGTGGATGCAGTTTTTTCCTCTGGCGGCGGGAATCCCTCCGCACGTCAACTTGCCATCAAGAAGTGCGAGACTCCAGCTCAAAGTTCCCGGCATATACTGCAAGGAACCATTCAGCAACACGGATTTTTGGCGTCAGTCAATCAGCACTAAGAGCGTCAACAATGAGTGGACATGAATCAAATCAGTATCTGGGAAGCGGTACATGGATCTTGAAATGCTAAGTTCAGGATTAGAGGTGAATCTTTAAATTAAAAATTCCATACAAATTGTAGTAATATTTTCCGACCATTATTAGTCTTAATTAAAATGAGCAACATCTAGACAGTTTAAAATGTTGGGAGACAAGTTTTGCATTAGAAATAGCGAATAATTGGCACAGCCACATCAGCAATCTGCCCGTCTGGCTGTAGCCAATCACGTGTCGGCACGGCCAGAGGCTCAGGCCAGACCTTCGGCCAAGCCTCATTCAGCCTCCATCAGAGGCAGCAACAGGTTGTACTGAGGGTAATTCTCCATGTCTAGTGAATCCTGCACTCATGGTTTTTGTTCGACCAGTGCCGTTGGTCGATTGTTAACTGAGTTAGTTTTTTGCTCGATCAGTGTCGTTGATCGTTTTGGTTTAGCTGAGTTCAGTTTTTTAGGGCAGTCTACAAGTTCTACAACAACTGTAAGTAAAGTGTTCATTTTTCTCATCTTGTCCGCAAAGCTCACCAGGGCGACAAAGTCTTTATCGTCTTTCCTGTCCTGAACCAGAGTGATACGAACTCCCAACCATTATGACAGGAGACTATTTTATCAATTGACATCCATTTTTCAATGTCATGTAGGGATGAGAGACGTTCAGAGACGCGTTGTTGAGATGTGCAGAAGTTTTTGAGGGGTGGCTACAAGCGCGGTCGGCGGTGACCTATGACAACTATGAAAAAGGAGAAAAGATGTGAAGCTCGTCGCGAGGGAAGCTAAGAGGAACGCTGATGCCAGGTGGGGCACACGATTGTTCCAGAAGTTTGAGCAAAACAAAAAAGATGTTTTGGGAAGAAGTGAAACGAGTGAGAAAGGGGGAGGTGGTGAAAGATGGAAGCAGCCAGTTGTTGTTGGAAAATGGTGATGTACAGGATGAAGTGTGCAGAGTATTTTGATGAGTTGTTGAAAGTCGAGGATGACAGAGGCTGACACAGTTGCTATGGGTGGTGGTGCACTGATTCACTAGCGAAGAGGTGCAGGAGGCGGGGTCGAGGTGATGAAAGCAGGAAAATAAACTAGTTTGGATGGTGTTACGTCTGATTGCATGAAAAACTATGGAGGAGCAATTGTCGAATGGTTGGTGGGGCTACTGAATCTGCGTTTTGTGGCGGGCGTGGTACCGATTGAGTGGCGCAGTGCCTGGGATTGTTCCGCTGTATAAAAGTAAAGAAAATATAAACAGAATACTGCAATTCAAGAGGTATCAGTTTATTATGTGTAGTCGATAAGTTGTACGGGCGAGTGCTGATCAATAGGATTAGAGACTCTACGGATGGGGCGTTTGGAGAGGAACAGTGTGGCTTAAGAAATGGTAGAGAGCGTTCCAATCAGATTTTTGCAGTAAGACAAGTTTGTGAGAAGTACCTTGTGAAATGAAATTATTTGTTCTGTGGCTCCGTGGATTTGGAAAAGACCTACGACAGTGTTGACAGAGAAGTGCTGTGGAGGTCGTTGCATTTGTGTTTAGTGGGCGGAAATCTGTAGCAAGTGATTCCGAGCTTCTTTGTT
This sequence comes from Gammarus roeselii, assembly GCA_016164225.1. Classification (NCBI taxonomy): domain Eukaryota; kingdom Metazoa; phylum Arthropoda; class Malacostraca; order Amphipoda; family Gammaridae; genus Gammarus; species Gammarus roeselii. The sequence continues at coordinate 6,025 of SDVV010029777.1, read as the reverse complement.
GACATCTGAGCATGTTTCAGAGCGGTTAGCGAGGTGAGTGATTGGTTCATAGCGAAAGTGGATCTGAGACAAGGATGCGTTGTCTCCCTGGCAGTTTTATCTCTACATAAATGGAGTGATCAGGGAGATGAATGCGAGTGTATTGAGTCGCGACTTGGAGTTGTTGGAAGGAAATGGGTGGAGTTGGCAGGTGAGCCAGTTAGTGTTTGCGGATGATTCAGCTCTGGTGGCGGATTCAGAGGAGAAGCTGTGTCTTCTAGTATCAGAGTTTGGTAGAGTGTGGGAGAAGAGGAAGCTTCGAGGGAACGTGAGTAGAAGTAAAATAATTAAATACCCGAAGAATGTCAACGCAAAAAAGTTAGTGTCCTTCTAAGTGTTGAGTTTTGTAGGAAGTTCCGTATTTTAAGTATATCTCTGATGTAGAGAAGCTGAACTAGTGGAAACTGTGGTGAAGTTGGGAGTAAAGAAATAGCCTAAAGTTGTGGGTGCATTGAAGAGTGTAATGCTGTATGACGTTGGAGACGGAAGCGAAGAGTGGGCTGTATGAGGGTGTAGTTGTCACAACTGTGCTCCACGGAGCTGAGACTTGTGGGTGAGTGAAGAAGATTGATGGTTTTCGAAATTAAATGTTTCAGGAGCATTGCTGGAGTGAGGCTGAGAGACAAGATCAATAACAATGTGGTTTTGATTGGAACGGGAATGGTAAACAAGTTAGAGGACTGACTTGATTAGCATGGTCTGAAAGAGTTTGGGCACACGGTGAGGATAAATGAAGAGAGATTGGTCAAAAAGGTTATGGAGGCGGAGGCAAGTGGACGTAGGCCTAGAGGTAGATCAAAGTTTGGGTTGATGGATGGTGTGCAGCAGGCGTCAGGAAGAAGAGACTTGATTGTGGAGGTAGTGAGAGAGTATACAATGAATAGGCGTGAGTGGAGAATGATTATGAATGGATAATTTAGACGATGCCCCAATGTGCTTTTTCCGTTCATGGCATCCCGTCGTGGGTAAGGGGGTCCGGTCATCATGATGCGACAGAGGTAACCCAATCACACTGTTAGACCCTGCTGCTGGTACTGACCTCGGACTACACCCCTAACCCAGAATGTGTGTTGCGGGTCTTCCGGCCAGACCCTTTAACGCAAAAGGGCTAACTAAGTTGTGATAGTGCGAGTGTAAAAAAGGAGTGTGAGGTGCGCCTTACCATCGCCCCCTCCCTTTCAGGGGTATTCGGCCCAGTGTCTGTTTCTGTATCTATTATACTCGTTGAGCACAAAACAATACTGAATCCATCAGAGCTCCGGTGGTGATGAGCCCATTAATCGATTCTAATCTAAGTTTTCCAATAGTAGGGGCCAGACATTCATCAACCACCTGTGTACAGTTCACACATCGATAAGACAGCTATCTATTGAACGCAGACGTGGGACAGCAAGCGCCACTATGTCCTTGGCGCCACTAAGAGAAAATCGGCACAAAGCACTTTATTCTGGAGTGCACCGCTGTCGCGGCAGCTCGGCGAGTCAATATATATCCCTTTCTCTCCACAATGCCTATTCACAAACCTGCCTACCGGTAGAGCTTAATCGCTCTCGATAAAAAAATGTCGGTGTCTGGCGGTGTAAAAATTGTTTGGCAGCACAAAGGAAATTATTTTCCCCTGACAAATTTACTTCGGTATATCAACACAAAGCACAGAAACGAGGCTCCTTAAGATGGCTTCGTATAAATCCCTCATTCCCAGAAAAGTGTCATTCCCAATAGCTGAAATGAAAATGGCATATTATTTATTTATTGAAAAGAGTGCAAACCTATCAAAATTGATGATCTTCGAACCCTACGGACCAGCTTGAAAGACCTTGCCTGAGAGCTCCGGCGTAGATACCCTTTAATCTAATCTACATGAGAATGAGGACCAACAAAGACCTTGCGACGCCTTAATTTAAACGTCGATTCTTTACTGTTTTTAATTCAATTTGTTCTAGTATTTTCTCCTATAGAAGCACATAAACTAAATATGTCCTACATTTACGATTTCCTGCGAACGACGCGACGCAAAGCTTCGAATATCTATAGAAATATATGTTTCTTTGGTCTTATACAGTATGGTAAAGAAATGTCAATTACACCACGTTTGAGACATTCTGGGTGTTACGACTTGGTAAATTAACTTGACCAATTGTAACGAACACCGTTGTTCAAATCATATAAATGGCCACTTCTGTAATTACCGTTCATCCTCGCTCAAAGGAGCCAACACTGGCTTGGAATTCGATGTGTAAACAGCAGAAGGTTATAAAGTTGAATGTCACTCCGCCATCCACCCCGGCTGCCAGCAATATGTTGCGTTTCGTGTGTATGAGCGATACTCATAGCCTCACTTCGCGGTTACAAATTGATATTCCTGACGGCGATGTGTTTTTACACGCCGGAGATTTCACTAGATGTGGAGGAGAAGAAGAGGTGGTGGAGTTTAATACATTTTTAGGTAAGTTGTTCTAGATCAAGTCTGCAGATGATGGGAAGTGTGAAGTAGTTTCCCTGGAAATATTGTTGTGATTTTTAACAATGATCCCATTTCTGATTCTTATACCATTTCTGTGTGTTATAACTCCTGTCATCAGGAATTCATATCTATTGTGCATTTTGCTGTGTAGCTAAGTTAGATGTACCAGGATTGTAGGCCAACCCTACATGTCCTAAGCAGTCCCATCATGGGTTCATATCCATTGCATACCTTGCTATGTTTTTTGGATTCATTAATTGTTCCATCAAGTCCACTACCCACTTATATTCATATGTATTCCAGTTTTTTTGTGCATATTTGCCTTTTTTTTGTTGTGCAACAAAAAAATCATACCATTTGTTTTCTTATGCTGATATATATATGATAACTGAGATAAATAACCTCAATATTGAGGTAAGATCAAGTGAAAACGAATAAAAAAAGTAAATGTCCAACAAATTTACTAAATTTTCATTTTTTTTTGACAATACTATGTCCCTCTCATCATGCAACTAATGAAACTTGAACTGATTTTTTTCTTCAATATTTTAAATTTTTGAATGTCTATTCTACATCTGATCATGGTTTTCAATTGCTAGCTGTAGTGTATGAGGTCTTTTAACTTGAGACAGTCCCCTCCAGTAGCGCCACAAGCTAGTGTGGACTGTGTAGCAGCTGAGCGGGAGAAGGTATTACAGCAATGCCGGCCAGCTTAATATTGAGATCAGCTAGATCAACACAGGTATAGGAACTGGAATTAGTGGGCACCATTTTCTATCATATAAACCAACCTCATAGTTTACAAACTGGTGCAGTTTGTAAAATATGGGGTTGTGAAGATGTGAGGAATAGAGATTGCACCTAATTCCGTAGGATGGGGAATTGAGAACAAGTGGGGTAATTGAGAACTCCAAGAGGCATTAGAGTATATTCACTATATAACAACTGTATTTATTGACAGAAACACCTATAAATGTGTACCAGGGGAGAATAACATGTTTAAGAGAAGTATTATTAATCTAGATTTTATTGTGGCATGTTTAAATGGAATATGCTCATTTTTATTTGCATATTTTTCACACATTTTCAAACCAAGATGATAAGAGCTGTACAGATCAAACTAAAACATCTATCATATATGAAAATTTTTGAGCTTTAGTACATTCTCTGCAGTGCTCAGTCAGCTCTGTTAGAAGGAAAGTTAGTTAGTATTGGTAATATATTTTTTTTTGGTCGGGACAATTGAGGAGAGTAGCCGGGGCAATCAAGGACACCTTGTGAGGCTATTGAAGACAACTGAAAAATGCATTCAGTTCATTAACAAAACATTAGGTTTATTGCAGTATGGTGCACACAGGATGGTGCTATCATGCAACTTTTGGATGTTGCTCTCTATGATCCCCTTTAAGTGCAATGGAGGCAAATCATCAAGTGTAAGGAAGGTGATGGGAAGCATGCAGTCTTGTTCCCCAAATAGGCATTGCCTGGTCTGCTGCTCTCATTGATGCAGAACAATGAGAACAAGTGGGAGACCCTGGCAACAGCTGGTTTCAAGGCGTCTGGGATTCAGCCATTTGATCCATTCCATGTCCTGACAAAGATGAAAAGAGAATCTGCAGATGTGGCAATGTTTGTGAGTCAAACTGGGTATCTTGTCTCCCCTCAAGGGCACAAATGAGACGAGCATTCAGCTAAGAGCCCCCTGCAGCAGAAGGGTCAATGTTCCTTCTGCAATAAGCATTTCACTGGCTGATCTGCAAAGAAGTGGGCAATTGCGTACAGGTGCCAAAACCTTATAAACAAAAGCATGCAGATCTTAGTGAATTGATGACTTCTTCTGGTGAGAGTGAAACAGAAAAGAGCAAGAGTAAGCATGCTACACCAGTGATGCATGATGAGCCCATGAAGGAGACTGACTGTTCAATTAGGGATTTGTAGATTGGTGACTATGTCCTTTACCAAATTTGAACCAATCAAACAGGCAGAAGTGCATTATGTTGATAAGATTCTGTCAAAGAAAGATTCAGAAAGGGAGGTTTCCTACTACACTAAAGTTGAAGTCCCTCATGACAGAGACTCTTCACTAGTATTTGTATTTAAATGACCTACCAATTTAGATGTGGCTGTCACTAGGAAAGAAGTCATAGTCCCTAAACTTACAGTACCTGAGTTCTGCAGACCCATCATTAGATTTGATAAGGTTTTTGAAGGTAGACTGGTTTGGTAAGATGTTACTGGAAGCCACAATACACATTTTGAAAGATCAGGTTGAATGAACTGATAGTTAGCTATCTCAATTTCCCCTGCCTGTTGTAACATTTTCATTAGCCCTGGCCTGTTCTTAATTGCCCAAATGGGGCAATTGAAAACACTGTCCTCAATTGCCCCAATGAGGCAATTTAGGATAATTTTTTTCTTCTAAAAGCCATAAAACTTGAGTTTCATGTCATTTCGCTACTTGAGATGGCTCAAGCTACAGCCAGGGAAGTCATGTTTAAGATATCACAAGTACATGTGACAAAACAACAGATTTTTTGTGTCAACCTTAGCATAGGAAGAAGTGTAGAATTCTCTGCTTAATTACCTCATCCTACAGTAGTCTTTTCACTGATCCCTTGGGTACACTTTAGCATTATGTTTTTGCTCTACAGGTTAGAAACAGGGACCTGAACTAACTTGTATGGTTTGCCGAGCAGGTTTGAAATATGTTGCCCTATGTTAAGTTAGGTTGAGTATAAAAGATTCCAATAGTAGCAGCTGCCAATTGCTTGTAATGTGGCTCCCAATTCTATTGATCTGCAAGACGTCAATGAAAGCAGTCTAGTGAGGGAGCCTAAAAGCCTTGAAAAAGTTATACAAAAGATGGCCTGCTTGTGGTGGTTGCATCAAGGACTTGACCCCAGTAAAAGTTCTTTAAATTCCTCAGTTCACTACATGTTACATGCCTTATTGTGGTGGCAGTATATGCACTACTTGGACCCAGGGCGGAAAGTTCATGGATCAGGACTGATATCTCTGCTAGGAAATTGCACACTTCACATTAGTAGCACGTTGGTTCTTTGGGTCCAAATGGGTTTATCACCGTCTAATCCTTTCAGTGTGCTATCCTTGGTTCAATATCAAATTTATAATTGGTCAATTGTATAGGGTTTTGTCCAATATCAAGTTAGCTTTTATTCTTTGTGCTGTAATTGCACCTGTCCTGCAATGTAGCTCAATCAAGGTCCATCAAGCCAATTAACCTTTGTCAATATGTGCTGGCAACACCATTGTGTTTGCACCCCCACTCCCAGCATCACCACATCAAAGTACTATAACTTTAATAGAATCACCAACAAGGCTCGCATTAACACGTATGGACTTGATACCATCGAAAACATCCTCAAAAATATCGGCGTTGGACTTGTCAACGAAAATAAGTCAAAAAACGAAAACGATATCATACCAACAACTCCGCCAGTAGTGCCCGACGAAATGACACAGCGACCCCCGCCCGTTCCAACACGGGATACACAACAAATA
>SDVV010029776.1:0-11763 GCA_016164225.1 Gammarus roeselii | reverse complement strand
ATATATTTATATCATGATAATTTTTTTTGCATCGCGTAGTGAAAAAAAAAATATTATAACCAATAATAATGGTAAATGTTAATAAAAAAATGTTAAATAAGTGACAGTGAGAAAGAAGGCAAGGATTGGCAGAACGTGCTTTGTTTCAGAGTGCCAGAACAGACTGGCGGTGAAACAATGCAGCCCGTAATATTTAACGGTGAACCATGCCGGGCACCTAACCTATTGAATCAATTGTCACTGGAAATACGTTAGATCAACCGTTTGCAACAATTCTCAGCCTATATTAATGATAGAATACCTTCACTGCGGAGATAACTCTCTACTCCAACACGTCGCCGAGCCGGTATTTGGCATATAAACGTACACAGAGTCGCATGTCTATATATGACATATACAGACAGAATTAATTCTCAGTAAGTAAAAGGCAGATAGAATGAAAACAATATTTTAATTGGGATTGTTCGTACCCCGCACAATTACATACGGCCTCCAGGCAGGATTATCACAGTTTTCAATTCGTTCCCACTATTCATCTTTTTTTTGGTTTATTCAGAGGATAAATGTCTGTACAGATTTTAATCCAGAAAGGAAGAACATAGTATAGAGTGTAAAGGGTTGTCATCCAGACATTAATTGTGAGCTAAAACGAGGCTGTTGGACACTACAAATCGTTCACTGGTTCTGGGACGTCAACGATTTTTCAAAATAGAGTTGGTTCGATGCAACGAGTTACATCGTAGTTAATTAATATCACCATCACAGTTTAACCCTTGTTTTGAAACTATCACAATGCTAGTTATACCATTTTTTTGTAACTCAATACTTTGCCCTACTTGAATATCCACAGCTGATGCCAATTACTGCTAACTTGTTAAGTAGATGTACCATCACATGCAGGAAGTTAAGTAAATTTACCATCAAATGCAGGAATCAAAGTCAATCCTCGGAAACATTAATTTCCGACCTTGGCGACCATGCAATTGCACTGTATCTCAATCTGATAAATACCTTTCAAAGTAGCAATTCTTTGGTCTTAAAACTGATCCCTTGTGTACAGTGCATGTGTACAGTGCTCTATGTGTACAGTGCTCTATGTGTACAGTGCTCTATGTGTACAGTGCTCTATGTTTACAGTGCTCTATGTGTACAGTGCTCTATGTGCACAGTGGTCTATGAGTACAGTGCTCTATGTGTACAGTGCTCTATGTTTACAGTGCTCTATGTGTACAGTTCTCTATGTGCACAGTGGTCTATGTGTACAGTGGTCTATGTGTACAGTGCTCTATGTGTACAGTGCTCTATGTGCACAGTGGTCTATGTGTACAGTGGTCTATGTGTACAGGGCTCTATGTTTACAGTGGTCTATATGTACAGTGCTCTATGTTTACAGTGATATATGTGTACAGTGCTCTATGTGTACAGTGCTCTATGTGTACAGTGCTCTTTGTGTACAGTGCTCTATGTGTACAGTGCTCTATGTGTACAGTGCTTTATGTGTACAGTGCTCTATGTGTACAGTGCTCTATGTGTACAGTGCTCTATGTGTACAGTGCTCTATCTGTACAGTGGTCTATGTGTACAGTGCTCTATGTGTGCAGTGCTCTATGTGTACAGTGCTCTATGAGTACAGTGCTTTATGTGTACAGTGCTCTATGTGTACAGTGCTCTATGTGTACAGTTATCTATGTGTACAGTGCTCTATGTGTACAGTGCTCTATGTGTACAGTGCTCTGTGTGTACAGTGGCTATGTGTACAGTGCTCTATGTGTGCAGTACTCTATGTGTACAGTGCTCTGTGTGTACAGTGCTCTTTATGCACAGTGCTCCATGTGTACAGTGCTCTATGTGTACAGTGCTCTGTGTGTACAGTGCTCTATATGCACAGTGTTCTTTGTGTACAATCAGTTCAAGTTGATGCGAGTTTCAAAAGGCAAGACCCCATTACCAATTCCACTGTAAATTGTCAGTACACTATTGCGTGGTGTGAATAAAAAAATACATGCAAAAGATCCGTGTGACATGTTTCATGTTATTTAATATAACGAAATGGACTTCCTTTACCCTAGTTCTTCACTGACTCTGGCATACATACACCGCAACTAGCCGTGTAATATTGATCTCGTGTTGGACTATCTCTCCAGAGAACATCTTTCTGATTCGCTTCGATTGTAACGTAATTACGTAAAAACATATTTGGGTAGTTCGTGGTTGTCCATCAGGTTATCTTTTTTTAAATGGTTAGGAAACACAGATATGTTCTTCACCTTCACTCATTTTTGTTTTTGCTGACACATCCATATTTGAAGGTGGTATACAATTTCTATACAATATACAATTATACAATATACATTTTCTCAATGATTAAGTCTCTCGAATGCTGAAACGAACCAAATCAAAAGCACCTACAGTTTCAAATATCCGAAACTTCTAAGCAGACTTTCTTGCAAAAAAATAGTCGCCGCTATTTGAACATTTCCAAATTTCTCTACACATGAGTTTTGTCGCGAGACAATTTCGATTTCATTTCAGTTCGACGTTGGGGATGGAAGCAAAGAGAGGGCTGTATGAGGGTGTTGTTGTCCCAACTGTGCTCTACGGAGCTGAGGCTTGGGGGGTGAGAGCAGAGGAGAGAAGAAGGTTGAATGTATTTGAGATGAAATGTTTGAGGAGCATGGCTGGAGTAATGCTGAGAGACCGGATCACCAACGACGCGGTTTGAAACAGAACAGGGATAGTGAAGAAGTTTGAGGACAGAGTGGATTCACGTGTTCTGAGATGGTTCGGGCACATGGAGAGGATGTATGACGTAAGATTGGTGAAAAGGGTGATAAATGCTGAGGCGAGTGGTCGCAGGCCTAGCGGTAGACTGAAGTTTGGGTGGATGGATGGTGTGAAGCAGGCGTTGGGAAGGAGAGACATGAATGTGGAGGTGGCGAGAGAGCGTGCAATGAACAGGCGTGAGTAAAGAATGATTGTGAATGGTTGATATTGACGCTGCTCTGAGGAGCTTTCCCTCCCTTGGCCCCCCGCTGTCGTGATGGTCGTGGGTGGGGGGGTCCGGCCATTATGACGCGGCGGGGGTAAGCCAGTGAAAACGGTCGGGCCCTGCTGCTGACGACGGATCCTCGGACTGCACTAATGACCCAGAGTGTATGTTGAGGGGGTACCGGCCGGACCCTTGAGCACAAATGGGCTAAGTTGTGTGAGTGTGAGCGTATGAGGGTGTGAGGTGCGCCTTGCCGTCGGCCACCCCCCTTTCTGGGGGATGCGGCCTAGTGTCTGTATCTGTATCTGTATCGAAACAAACATTTTTTTTCCACGAAACTGAATCAGTACCTAAAGCTCTGCATTTATATATCTGTCTAAAAACAAACATCCTACTTAATCTCAGCAATTTATTCCAATCCAATCGCACGATGTGTTCAATCCAACAAAAAGTCCCTCAATATATGCAGTTACGGTACAAAGCAAACTGATTCGATCCGAAATCGATGTCATTCATTTTTACGCAGTAAACATTGTTTACCAAACTTTACTAGATAGAATGCTAACTGCGATCTGGAAAGCTTTCACAAATCATTTATTTCAAGACCAGACTCCATTAGTATCCCTCCGTGAGGCAATGAATCAGTTTAGCTCTAATTGCCTGAGCTTTATTGAAATGTGGCCATGCGAACTCGATTTCTGTTGATTGTCTGTCTGTTTTTTTTCTGTTGCGGATGCAGTATTTACTGGGTATTTGACGCAGTTTACCTCCGTTTGACAACGGAGAGTCTGAGGAGCGTTTATTTTAAATCAGCCATCAAAGGTTACCGAACGTTGATTAAAATCGTTTAAGTTAAACTAGACCTGCCGATGAAATATTTTTTTGAGATAGGCTTCGTTACTACATCGCCTTCGATATAAACCTTTTTTTGCTTTGTGAATGTACGAAAGATTTATGCCCCTTAATTTTATTCCCCATTTGTGTACGGGACATCTGAGCACTTCATTATTCACACTATTAACGCAACTAATAAGCTTGTTCTGTCCCAGCCGGGAGCCCATGACTCGATCTGGATGAAGGTTTCTCCTTTATTCCACAGTTTATTTATTTCTTATTCCAGCTGTCTGTTGCAAGACAGGAGGAGGATGATCGATCTGCTTTAATATTTCTAAAGCAAGTCTTCCCTTGCGTTCTGCGAAGCGTTGTAGGAAAATATCATCGCCATTGTTTTTCAGCCTGTGTTTTGATGATGTTTATCACTCAAGCAATAATTCTAATTTAACAGTTCATTTCATAGAATTAACGTGTGCAGCTTTTAAATAAATTAATAATAAAATTGAATTTTTAATTTATGATTTCTTATGAAAAGATTATGTAGTGAAGTCCCGTCACGTGAAAGTGTATAATAATGGTCAGAAAATGCCTATTAATGATCACCATTACTGCTCTGTTCTGCAGTGCAGTTGGTCAGCGTCGCAATGTCAATGTTATAACCGAGGCAGGACTAGAGAGCCTTCACAGACTTTGATTCCTAGAAGCCGCCACTCTCATTGTTTACCTTTAAATTATTTCAGAGTGACTCAACTAAAATAAAATCATATATTTAATTATTCCTGGTTTGTTGCAGTGTTTGGTAATTACTGTCCGTATTTGGTCATGGAAATAATATATTGATGTTACGCACTTGAGAATACTCTGACCACGATAAACTTACTCAGTGTAGGTATATCACGTGGTTACGAGGTACATATCAAAGATCGTAAGCTCGACTGCATTGAATTGCTAGATTTCTTTTGGAAACTTTTTCACGCATTTTCAAAATTTTCCACGTACGTAATGAATAATTAGGCATCATAAAAAGTCGAGGTTCGGTCAATCCAAATATGTGGGGTTGTGAAACGCCTTTCTGAACATGTGATTCATGACAATATTTTCAACCATTCGAATAACGACAGGAGGCTGGTCCCCGCAATTTATATTGTGGGCCTGCCTCCGTTTCGCCTGATGAAGTGGCATCTATAGCTGGCATCTATCTGCAGGTGAACGTTTTAGTTGAGGTCTATCACGGGTTGTGGCACATTTTATAAACATATTGGTTATTTTATTGTCAGAAACATCAGCACCCTCAGGACCACTATTACTCGTAGATACTACTGTGACGTACGTAGAAACTATTGATTTTCGAAATTAATACATTACAACAAAAAGAACCTCTGAATGGTATTCCTACCAGCACATGCGTTCATAAGGGAACCCAGTTCTTATGTCAGCCTTTCATATTCGAAGAGCCCGCAATGCGGATCTGATGCAAATACGAGCGTAGAGGACAAAACACGTGTTTATTTAGCATTAAGGTATTCGTTCTGCCATACTAAACTCTGAGCGGTCGCCTCATGTAGTGGTTATTAATAAGTTCATTTTTCCCTCGAACGTTGCAGCCAAGCCAAATAACTGCTTACAGTGCACACAATTCGTGTGCAAGACTCTCAGAGGTACGCACTCTCACTTTAATGCATGTAATAGCACTGTAATGCTTGTTATATCACTGTAATGCATGTAATGCCTGTAATAGCACTGTAATGCCTGTAATAGCACTGTGATGCCTGTAAAAGCACTGTAATACCTGTAATGCCTGTGATAACACTGTAATGTCTGTAATGCCTGTAATAGCACTGTAATGCCTGTAATAGCACTGCAATGCCTGTAATGCATGTAATAGCACTGTAATGCCTGTAGTGCCTGTAATATCACTGTAATGCCTGTAATGCCTGTAATAACAATGTAGATATGTAATGCCTGTAATAGCACTGTGATGCCTGTAATAGCACTGCAATGTCTGTAATGCCTGTAATAGCACTGTAATGCCTGTACTAGCACTGCAATGCCTGTAATGCCTGTAATGCCTGTAATGCCTGCAATAGCACTGTAATGCCCTTAACTAGCGATGTAATGCCTGTAATAGCACTGTGATGTCTGTAATAGCATTGTAATGCCTGTAATAGCACTGCAATGGCTGTAATGCCTGTAATGCCTGTAAGGCCTGTAATATCATTATAATGCCTGCAATGCCTGTAATAGCACTGTAATGCCTGTAATAGCACTGCAAAATGATATAATGCCTATATTGTCAGTAATAGCATTGTAATGCCTGTAATGCCTGTACTGCCTGTAATATCACTCTAATGCCTGTACTGCCAATAATGGCACTGTAATGCATGTAATAACACTGTAATGCCTGTAATGCCTGTAATAGCACTGTGATGTCTGCAATAGCACTGTAGTGTCTATAATGCCTGTAATAACACTGTAATGCCTGAAGTAACACTGAAATGACTGTAATGCCTGTAATACCTGTAGTAACACTGTAATGCCTGAAATGCCTGTAATAGCGCTCTAATGCCTGTAATGCCTGTAATATCACTTTAATGCCTGTACTAGCACTGCAATGCCTGTAATGTCTGTAATGACTGTAATATCACTGTGATAGCACTGTAATGCCTGTAATAACACTGTAATGTCTGTAATTGCACTGTAATAGCACTGTAATGCATGTGATAGCACTGCATGCATGTAATGCCTGTAATGCCTGTGATGCCTGCAATAGCACTGTAATAGCACTGTGATGCCTGTAATATCACTGTAATGCCTGCGATGCCTGTAATAGCACTGCAATGCCTGTAATGCCTGTAATGCCTGTAATAGCACTGAAATGCCTGTAATGTCTGTAATATCACTTTAATGCCTGTAATGCCTGTAATAGCACTGTTACGCCTGTAATTCCTGTAAAAGCGAGCCTGATTGTATGCACAATCAAGTACTTCTGATGGAGGTATTGTGTCTCTCATCAAACACGAAAGTGGAAACCCTGAATACCAGCGCAATCGTGTGATGCGCTCCAGGCGTTTAATGAGGAATAGAAGGACGTACATATGATACAAAAATAAGTTTCTAGTTTTAAATGTCATTAAACCGCTGTTAACAAATCGAACGAAACTTTTGTTTCTATCGATTGAGAGCCTATATTGCAGGAGCTTAATTTAGTTTCAGTCGTACTGAACATTGGAGCACATTCAACGGCGTGGTTTGCATCATTGTCTTATTCTGTGCAAATGGAGAAACTATCGAATAAGTAGCGATCTTAAATTTTTCGTTTCTATTTTTAAAGAATGAAATCACTGTGGCAACACAAATTACTTTCGGAAATATTTATGTTCCCTCACCTCGCAGTATTTAACTCATTGTGGCTAAATTTTGAGAACTAGGCACCGTTCAGGACAGCCAGCGTCAGAAGCATAAACAACATCGAATCTGCTCGGCAAGATATCGTCATCGGACGAGCTGCAAATTTTTAAAACATGTTTGGGGCGGACATTGAGAAAAGATTGTACGCTTAATTCAAACAACGTTCAGCTGGTGAAAAAGATTGGTCCAAACTTTTGCGAGCAAATGCTATACGACGAGAAATCTATTTACGAAAACCCTGAACAATGCTTGTGGGCAGCATAATGTTTTACCGTATCCGAATAGCATCAGGGAAAAAAGGCATCAATGAACTGTCCTCTTTATTGTGGTTCAAACTAAGTCGGACTGAGTGAATGGTATAAAAAAAAGTTTTCCGTCCATTTCGGTGCTGACCAGTTGGGAGGTTAGTCGATATTAAGTCTGAATAGTCTGGATTATTCAATTCTATGCCTGACTGTGTCCGAATAATGTTAATCTTCAAAAAATCACTGGATCAGACCAGACTCGATTGCTCCTATCGTCGTCGTTTCCATTTTTTACAATTAAAACATGGATTATCAGCTGCAAATTGTTTATTTGGGGACAACAACCATTGATTGGTTACAATCTATCTGACGGGCACGCATGGCTTAGTATGGATTTATTTATTTATGACTGTGTAGTATTTTAAAATTGTTCAGTGTATCCTAAGTACCTAGTGTTGCTGTAGCACTTTTTTAAACTCAAACCGAAATGTTTATACTTATTTGCTTCCATGTTGTCTTATTAAAATTTCCCTTTTTTGTCGCATTCAACTCACAAGTAATTCACGAAATACGAGCGCAGTAGTACGGAGTTAAGCTAACCAACAAATATCATAGCTCAATTAAAATTTGTTGTCGTATACTTTCTATTCCAAACACTCCCCACGATCTCCTAAACTCATCAAAACCCTAACTAACAAACGAACCAGTAAATTGTTGTAGGCAACAAATTTAATTGGGAGCGAAATTTTGAACATCACTCAATTGAACATATTGAAATGTTGATGTTTGCGACATGATCTTAGCGTCTTTTTACTCCCTGAGATGATTTACTGGGTAAGCAAACATAGCACAGCACAATTAACTTGTCGCAATTCACCTTTGCGGCTGAATCAGTCTCTATTATTAGTTGAATAAGTATCTATTATTATCTCAATCGGTCTTTATTATGGGCCGAATCTATATTTTTATTCTTAGCTGAATCGGTTTCTAGTATTGACAAGTAGTTACAAGTGTTAGAAGACAACAATATTTTTTTTTTCACCCACTAGGTGGCCTTTAAATAGAAGGTATAGAGCGAGAGAGCATCATGCGTCTTAGGAGTATCTGAAATAAATTATCAATATAGGTAAACGTTGTAATAGGAAGTATCGTTTAACGATGATAATCGCAATAATTGAAATCAGCACCTGGAACTGAAGACACTGAGCCTCGTGGTTGATTAGAGATTGTCTCAGTTTCGTGCCTTGTTAACCCATGGTGTCTTTGGTGTCCATGCTGGACGCTGTTTTGCAACTAGCAGGAACCAATGCCGGGCACCGTTCATACCGTGCTAGTGCCAACGTCGGACACTATCTTAACCGAACTGGTGTCAATAGCAGACACCATCTTTTAATTTACAAGCAAACTCGAATAATTGGCCCTGATTCTGAAACGTGTAATACCTGGAAACTGACGAGCAGCGACCATGAGTGACTTGAATATTCAGATTGATTTGCTCTTTGTATATTCTCTTGGAAGTTTTTTCCCATCTTCGACCACTCATTACGTGGAGAAGTCACCCATTATGACGAATGTAAAGGGCTTGACAAGGAAAAAGCTTAGAGTCGAATGCTCGTTCTGTCAACCTTAACCTTGCTCTTGATGATCTTCCGCACGTCGGTCTTGTGTGCTTCAACTCTACGTTACTCCAGCAAATAAAGATTGAGTTAACACAGGCTATCTTCTTGCAATTCATTGCACAGTGAGAAGATAAGTTTGACATAACTTACTACATTGAACCTTCTCTAGTTTAATAACAACTTTCCTATGATACTGAAACCAGAATTGGAATAAGTACTTGAGATACGGACTGACAAAAACCTTGTACAACATATGTATACCGTATCAGCTCATGCACGAGATGGTATGGGATATTGTACTTATACTCTTTTTTTTGGCGGGGCGTTTACCTTATTGCCTACTTTTCAAATTGGCTGAATCAGTCTGTTGTTGGCTGAATCAGTCTTTATTATTGATGTAATCAGTTTTTATTATTTGATGAATCAGTTTCAATGATTGACTGAGAGGGTCTGTATTAATTAGCCGAAAAGTATTTTTTTGACTGAATCAGTGTCTTTTATTGGCTGATTCCGTCCCTATTATTGACTGAATCAATTCATATTATTACCGGGATCAGTGCGTTTTTGGCCAAATCAGACTCGATTATTGGTTGAATTAATTTTCATTAATGGTTGAATCAGTCACTGTTACAATCTTTATCATTCTCTATTATTAGCTGATTCAGTTTTCATTATCATATAAATCGATTTTTGCGATAGGTTCACTCTCTCAATATTTCGATAACTTAACAAATCAAAATGTTTCAGTTTTTACGAGTACCGTTTTGATTTTAGCAACATCGAATAAATTGAGTTCTTCTGTTATGACCAGCCTCCGCTAGCACATATATTTGGAAACATTGCTAACCGAACATTACAACAAAGAGCTGCGTTGTGTATGCCCGAGAAACTGTAGGTATTAGACCTGTTAACCTTAGCTTAAGCTACACGAAGAAATCCCTTGCCTTGCATATTTTTTCGGTTCCCCTTTCAAAAGCAGGTGGTCCCCTAGATGGATTTCATGACGTAGGAGACGTTGACGAGTGTAGGGCCATTTGGGCATCCTGTAAAACTCGACGAGTCAGCATTGTATGGACTAGATCCACTAACAAAGAGGGGCTGTGTTTCACATAGTTACAGCGTCATGACAAACACAGCCAGCTCATAGGTTAAAAATTTTGCCAGTCATAAAATACAAATAGACCACAGGGTTGGGCGACGAGAGGCTGTGGACTCTACTCGCTTCCTCATAAAGCTCGTAGACAGCGGTGCAAGCAAATTTTATCACTATGAAAAAGGGCACAGATAAATGTTGAGCTGAGTGTTATCGTATATTGTAAACAGAGAGATGGAAGGAGCTTGTAAATTAGTTAACAGCCTAAGTTTATTTTGTATAACAATAAGGCCTAGGCTTTAAGACACCACGCCTCTTTGGGGAGGGCCCAAAAGGTGAGTGGTCCCCTTATTGGAGAATCTCTTCATATACATAGAACAAGGCCCTCCCATATTAGTGTAATAGTACGGGACTAAATTGTGGAACATATCACACTTCAGTAGCGGAGCCATCGGGGGGAGGGGAGACTGATTAGAACAGCGATCAACACTCAGCGTGCATGACTTAATAATTTCATTTTCTGATTTAGCCCTCCAGCGTTTATTTGTTCTGTATGACAATTTTTGCTTTATATACTAGTATACGTTCATACTTAGATGCGTGTAATAATTACTCAGTTCTTTTGTCCCGTGTTTTGTGTATCCCTACAGGGTGGACGCTTTCCGCTTTCTTTTCTTCGCTTTTGCGTCGCTTTACACTTACTATACTTCTTTTTGCTGTTCATTTACACTTTTGTACCGTTGTGTCCGTTTATATTACAATCATTGTTGAGTGCTCTATTGCGAGTTAAACTGTTGACATGTTACTTTGTTTTAATTCAAAATGATGTTATAAAACCACTGGTTTAATCATTTGAACCCCTGCACCTTTTACCTGATTATAAGAAGCCTAAATTGAAGTATGCAACACTTCATCGCAGCAGCAGAATTGATCCGACTATGAACAAAATATTATTTAAACATATCCAATGCACTAAGTGATTATTGAAATTGAAATACAGACGGCTTTGCAATATATCAGAAAATCAAGTCTTTTATAAGACCGACAACAATCGTCGTCTTTGGCAGACAGGAGACAGATTCGAATCTCATTCTAATCAAAGATTCAATTCCTACGTCGTCCTTTGACTCCCTGGGGAGGAAATGTTGATAGGGATGACGCGTAATGAATGTGCGAGATTGCTTTCAGATTGAATAAGTCTCATCTGCAATAACGCTATGGATATACCATATCATTATTTCCTTTCCTTCTTTTTCATGCATAAACTTGAGAGAATATACAAATGCTATCGATTTAGAAGATTGGTTTTGAACCATTTATAATCCGTGATCATGATATAATGAATCAGCTGAAGTTCAATGTTGATATATGTAACAACGCCGGTAAAAAATAAATCTAAATGTATTTAAACAGGTCATAACGGATACAAACAAAATTCCACATTATGAAAAACTTTCCAATCCTGGCATCAGAGAGTGTTTGTTTCCCTGTACATACATATATTCATTTTATTTATGTCACTGATGTATGCTCCGAAAGGTAATTATCCGTAAAACGTTTTTCTGCGACTTCCTT
>SDVV010029775.1:0-11763 GCA_016164225.1 Gammarus roeselii | reverse complement strand
GTTTGTGTGCGTGTGTGTGTGTGTGTGTATATATATACCAGTTTGAGTTTATTTTTTATCTGTCAAACTCCCCCCAAAAAAACTGATAAAAACACGTGTTTTGCACAAAAAAATGGGGAGTGAAAATGGCGTGTTATCTCATCTCAAGAGGGTGTACCGTTAAGCACGACTCGCTGTCGTCTTTCAGTGAGCCATTATTTTATCCAGTGAAGAAGCTCACGGGGAATATCGGTGCTTTTTAATTTACTAACCAAGCATTTACGTCGGACCTTATCAAAAATTGTTTGTAAATCGAACAATTTATTTTATCAAAAAAAACTTCGCGTCATAAATTGCAATTTCATTTTCGAAAAAAAATTGTAGCTCCGTTGCACAGGAACGATTGTCCCGAGTCTCAAATCAACTTGGTTCGTTTCCAAGAAATATGCCACTTTTTCCGTAGAAATGCATTCATCATTGCAACTTTTTCCGTAGAAATACTCTCCACCTTTGCCCGAGGTGATACTAATTGCCCTGATTTTGCCTGCACATTTTTGTCCCTCCCGAAAAACCTGGAGTAACGATGGCCTCTTCCCATTGAGAGGGACGAGTGCCAATTGTTAGCGATTGGGGGTCATTTTTTGAATGGGGTGCAGTGTTGAGTTCCAAGTTTTTTTCTCGATTTTTTGGATGAATATGATCTGAACATGTGGATCTTGTTACTTGCAGTTAGTTTGTATATTTCATTACTGCGACATGTAAAGCGTTCACGGAGCTGAGGAATTTAATCTCCCTTTCTGCAATGAGCGACGTTTGTTTGGCACCTCGCCGGTAAAATCGGATGCCATTAATAAAACTATCGAAGACATCGGATAGTATTGTATATTTATGGGCTAATTTCCAATACAAAATATGCGCACAAAACTTCACTAATTCAGTTCCTCATTATTAGTTGTAATGTAGCCTATTAGTAAATCGGCCCCCCTGTTTTTCAAAACAAGACTCCTATTTGCAAATCGGCCTCCTGCTTTTCAGAAAAGTCTACGGGTATTGTTTTGCACGCCCTATTTCAAGATCGCCCTGACGTCTGTGCTCCCCGAAACAGCCCTGAAGATTGTTGGTTATTGTTTATGATTCTTAATGGTTTGTGAATAGGTATTGTAGGGGTTAAGTATTATTGTGTGATTTAATGTTAGAGTTAATTTAATTGGCATATCCGCAGGAAATGTTAGCCTGGTGCGTAGCAGGTTGACTGTATGTTTACGATATATTTCTTTTCAAATAGTATACTTATATAATTATTTAGATATCTTATTATTTAGTGTTGCAGGCAGCGCTGTTATTTCAATGGATATTTATTGTTCGAACAATAACTTATATTGGGTTTTATTTAATGATGTAGATACCATTGTGATAGGATTTCAATTTTTTCTCATTGCTCGATCATTAACATTGTTAGGTATGTTGACCAAATACGTATTAGTGAAATGTGGTAATATGTAGGTTCCTTGTTAGTATACTTAAGCTATAGTATTGGATTAAATCCAGCCGCTTTTGCCATTGTTTGTATACACATCTGTATTTATGATACAAATAGAAGGCACTGCAACTATACATCAACGTATTTTCAATCTGTATGACTCCGGACAATAAAACGTATATGTTCAAGTTTATATTTATTTATTTATTACGTAGTTACATAGGTACATAGTTACATAATCACTACCACTGTCTTGCTAGCGTTGCCGAAGACATCTATCCATCACTGTCATGAACAGACGCTATCTCGAAACCCACTCCACTTGTGACCCCGCCTAATAGCGAGATTTCATCTCTACACGTCAGTTTAGAAACATTAATCACTTGCCGTATAAATTCCGTTCGAAAATTAGTCCGCTTTTTGTTTGGAGGTGATGAGATGTATTTGTTTATATCTACGATACCTTAGGTAACCGAGTGCAATTTCAATAGCATGAAATCTACCGCATTTCAATGCTAGGCATACTGTATTGTAATACATTGCAAGTCATGTTGCATGACTACAATTTTATTGCCAGGCATTCGAGGTAAATTTAGGATATTGCAAACAAATCATTTACATGATATATTTTATTGATAATAGATTCACAATACCCTTTTTTATTAGGGAATTGCATGGGTTTACCATTTATACGAGAACATATCTATGAATCCAACGGTGGACGCCGGTAACTGTACGAGACGTGAGTAAAGTCTCCGGGTGTCCCTCTGGTCCTACCTTGATCGGAGGCGTCAGAGGCACGTTGCGGTCTGAGTTTATCGATGATACGCGCTATTTCTCGGTTGGAGGTGACACCTCGTCAAACAAGGATAGATCGCCTATTGTATACGGTCATTTGATTTGAGTTTTTTATGTATTTGATCATTTTCATTTTAAATATTCATTATAGTTGACAGTATTTATAAATATATCTTTCCTACATGTTGCTGTGTTGGGTATACGTGATTACTTGCTTTTTATTCATTATGGTAACTTTGAGCAGTATGTTCCCGATTAGGTATCAGTATATAGCCTAAATCGGATAAATTAAGGGTTAAAATGTATCTGAGTCAGTTAATTAGTACACTTTCGCTATGGATATCGGGGTCTACATAGCGCAATTAGGTGTTGATATATAGCTAGGATAAATAAAGATGGGTGGTTGTATGAATAGCGTTTAGTAGTGTTTAGTTGTTACATTGTGAATTCGGTTTTTGGGTCTTGATTATTTTCAGAATGCAAGTTAAATTGTATTCAGGAATTACACCTCGCTCGGTTGTTAGGTAACGAATTAGTTTGTTTGAATTAATATCATCGGCGTTTGTCTTATTATGGGGTGTACAATATACATTTCGTGATCTGTTACTGGTACGTAGGAAAAAAAATTGTGGCAGCCATCTGTTCATATCTTGCAATTATGATTGTAGTATTGTGATTTTTTTTAGAGATGTATATGATTTATCCTACTAAATTCTACAAATTTTTATATTCTATATAGTTTTAATTTAGAAGTACTCCTCTTAATTTATTGTAGGTCACTGTTGTATATCACTCGCACATACTACTAGCTTTTCCAACTTATTTTTGAATTGGGGAATGCATGTATATGCATTAGTATAGCTAATTATTTTGATTTTAGTGTTGATGTATTGACTCTTTCGTTAGCGCTATTGTTTCTTGTTGGTAAGCCCGTTAACTAGCCGTTTATGGTCTTATAGCAGTTAGCTGTGCCTGTTAGCTGTGCCTGTTAGCTGACTGCTTATAGTTGATGAGCTTTGTTAGTATGTCCGTCTATATGTTTCACGCCATCATTTTTCCCGTGTAGATTACGTTTTCTGGAAGACAATACATGTTTTTTAGTCGTGTAATATAAGGACTTTATACTGTATTTAGGGTTTTATAGGAATTAGATAGGGTTACCCGTATTAAAAATATTACTTTATTCTGCATCAAATCAGTATTTTTTTATATATTATACATTTTTCGGTATGACTGTTATGTTGTTATGTTAGATACGATCTTAGTCATGAACCAGATCACGTGGGATATTGAAGTAGGATTTATCATCTGGTTGTGGTAGGATACATCGTATATCATAGTTAATCATTGTCGGTTAGAGTAGAGTAGAGAACCTTATTTAGATATTTTATAGATGTTGTTGTATGTTTTTGATTGATTATCATAGGAATATATCTGTAATAGGTATAAATTCGCCTAATTTCATGGAATGCTGGGGATAAATTACTCTTCATTGGATGTAATGGTCAAAAATATCGGTATGTTTTACCTCTCGACATTGGATTTGGGTCCAGTTCCATTGCGTCTTGGAGAACTAGTCTACCGGATTTATATAGAGTGTTAGTGTTACATTTTTTCATTTATTTAATGTACATCATGATTATGTTATCCGCTCACTTTGATTGTTACACGTCCAGTAATATCGAGTAGTTTCAAGTAATGTTAGGTAATCGCTCGCTAGTAGACGGCAGATTTAAAAACGGTAATATATGTTGCTCGCATATATCAGTTTTGGTTATGTTTGTTAAAACTTGCTAACCAACCCCAATTTATTTGGTTAGCAAGTTTTATGTATGGTTTTACTTTTAGAATAAGATTTTTTGTTGTAATGTTGGATTTGTTGCTCCTACCATCTTCGTCTAATCTAATGAATATTGAGTAAATCCACTCTAACATTTTACTACAGGTCTGTGATGTAATGTCCACAGTCAACCAGATCTAGGATATGAATCATGCTCAAGGTACCTAATTAGTGAAATATATATCAATGTACGACATTATAGATCAAATATCAATGAATGAAAAAATGGTTGTCATTCACTGACACATACATTAATACCTAGGCAACCTAACCTACCAGTCATCCTAACCAATAGTTATGTACTTTCGTCGAAGTTGGATGCATATGTATGGTATTGATATGTATGCAACTCTCCACTTTTGCTGTATATTTACCATATCATCAGCAGTTTGAATACACTTCTCCAATTTGAACCAGCAAATATCCTTTTACAGATGTTTAGATTCCAGGATTTTCATCGTTATCTCTATTACATGTTTAGATGAGACTCAGCAGGTAGGATCCAATCGAACTAATGCACTCTAATTTGTTACACTTTTCAATGTGGAACAGTTCACGCGATGTTAGGTTCAATGATCTAGTCGTCTTAACCAACTTAATAAAAAATTATATATTTTCATTCAAGTTTGATGGTGTACATATCAAATCCCTCCACACAGGTTTGATGCCGGAAAATTTGCTGGCACGATGTAGGCACGATCCCTCCACACAGGTTTGATGCCTGGCACATGTGCGGCACGATGTAGGCGTATACAGGGTTGATGCCGGCACATATGTCGTCACAATGTGGGAGTAAACAGGGTTGATGCCGACACATGTGCCAGCACAATGTAGGCGTATACAGGGTTGATGCCGGCATATGTGTCGGCACAATGTAGGCGTATACAGGCTCGGTTAACATTTGTTGCATTTTCCCTTTGATCTGTGTTTTTACATTAGAACTAAGTCCCTTGCTTTTGTTACAAGATATTTAATGTGGATCAGCTTCACGGCATGTTAGGAAAAAAGATTTTCTCTCCTCCTATCCTAACTTAACCTATTCAAACCATGAATTATGTGTGATCATTCGAGATTTCCTGCTCACGTATGAAATATTAACATCCATCCTCTACACTTGACTCTACATTTTGATCTATCCTATGCAGTTTCGATACAAGCTTACAATTTTGATCTTGCAAATTTCATCCATTTTCATATGTAAATTACATAGTTTTTTTATTGTTATAGCTATTTTCATGTGATTCCTGATTTTTTTAACACAAATCTACATCACTTCTACATGTTATTCACACTCTTCAAAACCTAACATAACCTAACCTTATGTATGGTATTCAGTCACTGATATATTCATATGAAGCCCTACACACGACTCTAAATATCGCTTCAACATATGTGTTGTTTATCACGTTGTCACTCGCGACCCATATTAGTTAGCAGAGATGCCCTATTTTCAAACTGATTTGGTTGAATGTTTTAAGTAATTCATATCTATATCCAGTCTCACATGCACGAACACTTCGTCCCACACCACGTCTACCACATATACTTCAATATCTCCTAGCACTACATCCTTTGACGACTTGCACCTCTGATTTGCCTTTTCTTTCCTACAATTTTCATACTCATGACGATGACTTCGTTTCAGATGTCACCACATATTACTTGTTGATTTATCTGAATTCAAATTTATTTCCCTTCTGCCAAAATTACACCCTTCCCCACCCCCACCCCATTTTTATTGAGAAATCGCCAACTCAAGCTATTCGTCATCCATCCAGAACAGGATTACAAGGTTGACTGAGAAAGATTTGATCCGACTCTGACTTTATATCCTATCAATCTGGATCACATATACATCATTTACCCCGAGTTAGGTCTATGGCGTCGTTTCATTCCTTAAAATATATTTTTCTACCGATTTCGACAATTCGCTGTTAACTCCGACTGTCTGAGTTGATGATATTTGTATGCAATTCGTTGCTTAACCTTTTAGTTTTAGGATAATAGAAACATTTGAATAAGGATTTACATGGCTTATTAGTATTTACTGGTATTGATTACAGAGCTTGATATCTTCATCAATGCCATCTACCTCGTTTTCCGATTTGAAACAGCATGGGTCGAACATCCAAATATACCCATCATCATTATGTTTCAGTTTCCTCTCAAAATCCTTCATATCCTCCATCATATCCTTGAAACGAATACCGAAGGCGGTTCAATTCCCGTGTGTCCAAAAATGTATTGCTTCTTCTTCGTGCTCTTTAATTATTTGAATATTCTTCAATTCAAAGTTATGCTGATTGTCATCCGAAAAAAATTGTTGCATACGATCCAGATTTTCTTTTGTTCTTAGGTAAAATTTTTATTTTCCTATACCTTAGCTTTATTACACTTGTGAAGGTTTTCTGCTTTGATCATATTAATTTCTTATTTGTCTTCAAACTCTGTTACATACGACTGAAATGTATCGAAATCAGTTCTCCAAATCCTGCTTAATTTATTCTTTATACATATATGAATAATTTTCATCACTCTCATGATTCTTGTTCAACGCATTTGTAGAAAACTGTTATTTTTAACAGTACTAAATATTCATATCAACTTCAAGATTTACTTTCTTCTTTACTTTGAACTCTGTTAAATACGACTTGAGTGTATCGAAATCAGTTACCCAAATCCTGTTTAATTTGTTCTTCGTCCATTTATGAACAGTTTACCCCACTCCTACGATTCTTGTTCTACGCATGTGTCGAAAAGTGTTATTTTCATCAGTACTAAATATTTTGTCAAACTAAGCTATGTCATCTTCGGAGATTTTTCCTCCAACACAGTAAATTAATTTTTGATACCCGAACATTCAAGTGGACACGTACGATCAAGTGGACCTGTACGTCTCCTTTTGATCTCAACGTAACACTGACTCCAGTCATGATATGCAGCTAGCTAATATATTGCGATTTCATGCTTTTTTTTTGTCAAAACATTAGGCTTTTGTTGCTCACCTAGGTCATTAACTGTGTATGTATGTTAATGTGTATGTTCAAGCGTATGTACGAGTTACATGAGTTTAAAAAATAAATAACAAAATTTAAAATTCAAAATTTTGATAAAATTCCAAAATTTTCGAGGGATAGCAGAGCCGAGTCGGTCTATTGAAGTGATAACTTGGCTACTTAAGTAAGGTCCGGGCCTTGAAAATTCTGGAATTTTATTTAAATTTTGAATTGTAAATTTTGTTAGTACTCTTTTTTAACTCATGTAACACGTACATACGCTTGAACATACACATGAACATACATGCACAGTTGATGACCTTGGTGAACAACGTTAGGTCTAATGTTTTGCCCAAAAAAAAACCTCGTAATCGCATTATAATAGCTAGCTGCATACCGAGATTGGAGTCAGTGTTATGTTGAGATCAAGTGAAGACTCACGTGTCGTCTAGGAATAAACAGAATGAATGTTCACGTCTCAAAAATTTGTTTACGTGTGTTGAATGAAAAAATTTCCACAAGTGTAAAAAAGCTGAGGTAGTGGAAAATATTTTTTTCCTAGGAACAGAAGAAAATCTGAATCGTGTGCAACAATTTCTTTCGGATGAAGATCGGCATTGCTTTGGACCGGAAAATATTCGGATAATTAAAGATTACGAAGAAGAAGCAATCCATTTATGGACACACGGATATGGAACAGCTTTCGGTATTTGTATCAAGAATATGATAGAGTATATGAAGAACTTTGAGATGAAACTGAAACATAGTGATGATGGGTTTGGTTGGATGTGCAAATCATGCTGTTTCAAATCAATAAACGAGGTAGATGGCATTGATGAAGATATCAAGATCTGTAATTCCTACTAATGAACACTAATAAGCTAGGTAAATCCCTAATCAAATGTTTCCATTCACCTAAAATAACAAAGGTTAAACAATGAATTGCAATAAAAAATAAATCAACTTAGACAATTGGCGGTAACATCGAATTGTCGAATTAATCCCAATAAAACTGTAATAAACCGTGTAAATCCTTTATCAAATGTTTAAATTTACCTAAAACTCATAGGTTAAGCAAGGAATTGCAAACATCGTGTCAGTCGGAGGTAGCATCGAACTGTCGAAGTCGGTAGAAGCATATGTTTCATGGAATGAAACGACTCAATAAACCCAACTCGGGGTAAATGATCTAGATGTGATACAGATTGATAAGATATAAAACCAGAGACGGTTCGAATCTTGCTCAGTCGTCATTGTGATCCTGTTCTGGAAG
The DNA here is from genome assembly GCA_016164225.1 of Gammarus roeselii. NCBI lineage: Eukaryota > Metazoa > Arthropoda > Malacostraca > Amphipoda > Gammaridae > Gammarus > Gammarus roeselii. Next base: position 3,397 of record SDVV010029775.1, on the reverse strand, counting down.
GATGGTGAATTGCTTGAGTTGGCGATTTTTCAATTTAAATGGGGTGGGGGGTGTAATCTGAGCAGAAGATAAATAAACTTGAATAAAGATAAATCAACTAGTAATTTGTGGCGACATCTGAAACAGAGTCATCGTCAAGAGTAAGAAAATTATAGGGAAGAAAAGACAAATCAGAGGTGCAAGTCATCAAAGGATGTTGTGCTAGGAGATATTGAAGTAAGCGTGGTAGATTTGGTGTGAGAAAAAGTGTACGATTGTGTGAAACTGGATACAAAAATGAATTACTAGAAACATTTAAACCAACTTAGTTAGAAAATGGGGCCTTTCTGCTAACTAATATGGGTCGTGAGTGACAACGAAATAAATAACATATATGTTAAAGTGATATTCAGAGTCGTGTGGAGGGCTTCAATGACTGAATACCATAGATAATGGTTACGCTAGGTTAGGTTTTGATCGGTGTGAATAACATGTAAAAGTGATGTAGAATTGTGTAAAAAAAAAATCAAGAATCATATGAAAATAGCTATAACAATCAAACAAACGATGTAAATTACATATGAAAGTGAATGAAATTTGCTAGATCAAAATTGGGAGTGTCTCGTAACTGCAAAAGATATATCAAAATGCAGAGCCAAGCGGAGCGGATATATATGAATATATCATACGTATGTAGGAAATCTCGAATGATCACACACAATTCTTGTTTAGAATAATTTAGGTTAGGATAGCATGAGCAAAAATCTTTTAACCTAACATGCCGTGAAACTGATCCACATTAAATATCTTGTTACAAAAGGACTTAGTTTTAATGGAAAATCACAGATCAAAGGTAAAATGAAACAGATGTCAACAAAGCCTGTATACGTTTACATTGTGCCGGCATATGTGCCGGCATCAACCCTGTATACGCCTACATTGCATCGGCATATGTGCCGACATCAACCCTGAATACGCCTACATTGTGCCGGCAAATGTGCCAGCATCAACCCTGCATACGCCTACACTGTGCTGGCACATGTGCCGGCATCAACCTTGTATACGTCTACGTTGTGCCCGCATATGTACCGTCATCAACCCTGAATACGCCTACATTGTGCCGGCACATGTGCCGGCATCAACCCTGTATATGCCTACATTGGGCTGGCATCAACCCAACATACGCCTACATTGTGCCGTGACCAACCCTGCATATGCGTACATTGTGCCGTGACCGACCCTGCATGTGCGTATAAAAGAGTGTATGTGTGTACATGGTGTGTGATACTAAAAAAATACGTAAAATAGAGCCGTGTGGAGGGATTGGATACGTACATCGCACAAAATAATGACTGAATATCACACACAACCATCAAATTTGAATGATTTTTTTTTTTCATTTAGTTGGTTAGGATGACTATATCTTTGAACCTAATATCGCGTGAAACTGTTCCACATTGAAAAATGTAACAAAATTGAAGTGCATTAGTTCTATAAGATCCTACCTGCTGAGTCTCATCCAAACATGCAATAGAGATAGCGATAAGAATTCTGGAATCTTATCGTTATCTCTATTACAAAATTGAAGTGCATTAGTTCTATAAGATCCTACCTGCTGAGTCTCATCCAAACATGTAATAGAGATAACGATAAGAATTCAGGAATCTAAAAATCTGCAAAAGAATATTTGCTGGATCAAACTGGAGAAGTGTATTCAAACTGATAATGATCTGGTAAATATACAGCCCAAGTGGGGAGTTTTATACATATAAATACCATACATACGCATCAAACTTGAATAAAAGTACATAACTATTGGTTAGGACGACTGTTAGGTTGGGTTGCCTAGGTATTAATGTATGTGGCAGTGTATGGCAACCCTTTTTGCATTCATTGATATTTGATAAATAATGACTGCATTCATTAGATCTTGTTGACTGCGGACATGACTTAAAAAATGCAGCTAGCTATTATATTGCTAGCATCTGGTAGAGACATGCGACCGGATAACATAATTGAGATGTTCATTAAATTTATGAAACATTTAAACACTAACACTCAACATAAATCCGGTAGACTAGTTCTCCAAGACGCCGGGGAACCGGACCCCAATCCAATGTTGATAGGTAAAACATACCAATGTTTTGGACTATTAAATCCAATGAAGCGTATTTCATACCCAACATTTCATGAAATGATGGGAATTTAAACTTAATACAGATATATTCCTACGATAATCAATCAAAATTATACAACAACCACTATAAAATAGTTAAATAAGATTCTCTACTCTACTCTCTAATAAATCTTACTCCAATATCCCACGTTATCTGGTTCATGACTAAGATCGTATACTAACATAACAGCATAACAGTCATACCGAAAAATATCTGACATTTAAAACAAACACAGATTTGATGTTAAATAAAATAATAACTCTAATACAGGTAACCCTATCTAATGCCTATGAAACCCTAAATACAATACAAAGTCCTTATATTACATGACTAAAAACCATGTATTGTCTTCCAGAAAATGGAATTTGCACGGGGAAAATGATGGCGTGGAACATATAGACGAACATACTAACAAGGCTCACCAACTATAAGCAGCCAGCCGACAGGCACAGCTAACAGGCACAACTTACAGTCATAACGACAATAAACGGCTCGTTAACGGGCTTACCAACCAGAAACAGGAGCGGCTAACGAAAGAGTCAATACATCAACACTAAAATAAAAATCGTAAGCTAACCTAAAGAGTATGTATACATATCCCAATTAAAAAATAAGGTGAAAAAGCCAACAGTTTGTGCGAGTGTTATATCACAGTGACCTACAATAAATTAGGAAGAGTGCTTCTACATTAAAACTATATAGAATACAAAAATTTGTAGAACTTTGTAGGATAAATCATACATCTCTAAAAAAATCACAATACTACAATCATAATTGCAAGATATGAACAGATGGCTGCCACACTTGGTAGTTTTATTCCCAAGTACCAGTAACAAATCACTAAATGTATATTATATACCCCATAATAAGACAACCGCCTATAATACCAATTCAAACAAGCTAATCGCCACCTACAACCGAGCGAGGTGTAATTCCTGAATACAATTTAACTTGCATTTTGAAAATGGTCAAGACCTAAAAACCAAATTCACAATGTAACAACTAAACACTACTACTACATGCTATACATACCAAATCACCCATCTTTATTTATCCTATCTATATATCAATACCTAATTGCGCTATGTAGACCCCGATATCCCTAGCGAAAGTTTACTAAATAACTGACTCAGATACATTTTAACCCTTAATTTATCCGGTTTGGGCTATGTACTGATACCCAATCGGGAACACACTGCTCAAAGTTACCAGAATGAATGAAAAGCAAGTGGTCACGTATA
>SDVV010029774.1:0-11763 GCA_016164225.1 Gammarus roeselii | reverse complement strand
ACTAATTTAAAATGCAATACGGCAGCGATTGTCTTACGATGTTAACGATGAGTGCCCGCGTGTAGCTCATGCAGTATATTCATATTTCCTGTATAATTTATGTCGTCCATACACCCCTTTTGTTATCTCCCAATATTGTAAATTCCTCATTACAATACGTTAGCACATCTAAATTTACAAACCCCATGTTCTCGGGACTTCCTAAATCCATGTATGTGGGATTTCCCAGCCCCTGAACTTGTATTTTTCCAACACCAAGTATTCGTGATTTCCCCACTCCATGTATTCGTAATTTCCAACCCTGCGTGTTTGTGATTCTCCCAACGCCATGTAGTCGAGATTCTTTCCTCAATATAGACGTTCTCTGTACGACAATGATGATACTATTGTAAATAAAATTTTGCTCCATGAAATACGAACCGGCAGCCTTCGCGAGATGAACTAAGACGAATTCAAATTACACTCTCGTTTCCGTTCATTCAAATAGTGTTCATGAGAATATGAAGTTCATGTGATATATATAAGAATTGAAAACCCATTGCCAGACGAAGGAAATACAATGATTCAATAATAATACTAATAATAATGATAATATTATTATAAAACTAATAATTTTTCTTGGACGCTTTAATTATATTTTCTTTTCGTCCTGACATCTCCTGCTTTCCAACGAGCTCGTTCACGTTCACCGCACGCAATGGCTTTCTTTGCAACATTCTCTGAGTAGAGTAATACCATCGTCCTTGCCCAACTTTACCATATATTTTCGTTCCGAGTAATCGTATGCCATGTTTCGAGCCATATCGGCAGCTGTGCGTTATACGTTCTGCGGATATCGGAATTTAAAAACGGTCAATATTATTTTAACTTCCACATGTATTTTTGCATTCATGAAAGGAATGCCACTGCCATCCCTGCTTTTCCAATTGGTTTGGAATTAATAAATCAACGCTGTAGTTTTTACAGTTAACATGTGCACAATTCAATGAATAAGTTGTACTAATTGTCAAAACGTAAAGGATATTGACTTGCTTGTCACCCATAAGACTTTGTGTACCTGATTCGGAATAAATGTTGATATAGGGTACGTCACCGTTCATAATGGACGTTTTTCCCTTGTTGTTTCTTCGAATGCATTTTAATGTGAAAGCTTACCTCCCATTAAATCAGAATCTCTCCATCAATTTACTAATCTATCGTAGCTACATCATTATTATTACTTATAATTTTCTGGAACCAGCAACTTTATTCGGTGAGTTACACTATCATGTTCAAACATTTTCCCTCGTCTTTCAAAATTATTTTTCCTGCACGACTTTTTCTTACACTTAACCACGACTCAGAGATATGATCTACCTACGTTGTACCAGTGATATTTTAAAAATGATTTTATCTCGTCACAATCGTTTTAAATACAGTCCACAAGTCTCACACTGCACTTTCCACGCAGCTGAATTCACTACTTTCAATTACAAATAAAAAAAACTGTTAATTGACCCGTCTGCTACTAATTTCACCATTTCTGTCTGGAAAATTATCATAGTTTAAGAGCAGCATGTTTAACAAGTTTATTTTTCCCTAGCATGAACAGAGGAAAGATATTCACGTAATTCGTTGTAGCCTCAAACGTAATAAAACAATTTTGTCTAGGAAATCGCCATTCGCTGGCGGTGAAGATACGAGGTCACGTGCCGATGAAGATGGACCCATCGAAGACATACTCAATAGTGGTGGTCCGTAGCGGATGGGTGGACGAATTTTTTGGCATGCAGTGAGCAGACAGGATTGCAGCAGGCGGGATATTGGCAGGCGGAGAAGAAGACAGATCTTCGGCAGCGGTAGGCAGAGAGGATGCAGCTGGCGGATGGGGCGGCGATTGATTGTCATTGTTTACTGCCTTACTGCCACGTAAACTCCCAACTCGAGCACCGTCAACTTACTTCCCCTCCTCCAACGATGCATCCAACATTTCACAATCATTACCAACATCGTCCATTTATCCCTTTGAAGACATTCTACAACAATACAATCATGAGACAGAAAGTTACTGAACAACGTTTTATACAGGTTTTATACTGCACATGGAAAAAAAATTGTCTCAAATTAGCGTCAAATAATTTATTCGTATGAACACTATATACATGATAAGGGCACAACTATTTTTATGAAACAATATTTTTACCATTGGTCACTGTGTCCTGTGTGAGCGTCGGCCATCCCACCGTGTTTCCGCAGTATACTGCTAGCATCAGTTGCCACTTCGACCCAACATCCAATCAGCGAGTACAGATTGCTCCCGCTCATGGAACAACTCCCAACAATGCTACAAACTTCGATGACAGAAATAATTTCGTTTCACGAAAAGGTAAATCTGATCAATATTTCCAGAAAACTATTATACAACTGAATTACACAATTTCATTCAAGAAGTCCATGCCTATTTAATTTTGGTGAAACATTTATAATTAAAATTGAGCCTGAAGAGATGATCTCTCATTGACCTTCCACTTGTTTTCTCTTGACAAATGAACTCTAGTGATATGCAAATGTTCGTTGGAATCCTAAATTACACTTATACAGGTACACAAACAAAGTCACCTAAGTCACTACAAAATGTGGGAAGTTGCTCGAAGAATAACGACCACCATGGTCGTTCCCCTCCCAAACCATAACAGCGAAACCAAGTTCGATCCTGTAGTGGTCGAAGGTCCGTTTACCACACTTTTAGTAGTAGCTACAATCTCATGGAATTGCGGCGCATCTCCGTTCATGGAATAGCGGCGCTTCTCCGCTCATGGAATACCAGCGGATCTCCGCTCACGGAATAACGCATTTTTTTTGAGGAGGGGTGACGGCGGTGGGTAGGGTTGACTCAGGAGGTTTGTAGATGAATGGGTTATATAATGGGGTATTGTGGGTGGCAGGTGTGGTGTAGATGAATGGGTTTAGCATAGGTATTGTGTGTTGGTATCAATTGAGATGTTATAGATGTCTGCTATAGGTATAACATGGTATTCGTTCACGGAATGAATGAGTTTTAATGTAATTCATCACATAGCTTTATATAAATAGGATAAGCAAACATGGATATATAGTTACATTTTACTTGAAACACACGGTATTATATGTCATGATTCCGCACATATTTTTGTTACACGAGTTATTATTTCCGGTCACTTTCATGAGTAATGTTTCTACTTTGCATGCATTTTTCCGTAATACTTTGTTGTAGAAACGTTGGATTCTCTTTTTGACGGGGATATTTCGACACAGATGATACACAAAGTAAAGACAGTACGCTCCATATACCAAACAATGATTACTTTGAATTGGTTTCTGTAGTATGAGTGCTATGTTTGCATGAGTTTTGCAATATGTAGCTGTGTTTCCTCCGTAGACTATATTATTGAACCCAAATGAATCGAAAAGGTAGTGTTTATACTTATTTTTGAATATGAGGATCCAATGCCCCGTGGGGTTGCTTTCGCTGTTAACAGTCATGTATACGTCTATGGGGTTCATGGCATGTTGTTCTCGGCAAAGCATTTTAAATAGGTTTGTTTCATAACTGGATCGCTTTTGGATATGTTATCAATTTTATTTTTATACATGGTTACTGTAGATAATTGTTGAAGTAGGCGCAACTTCGCAATTCCCTGTTATACGTATGCTTGCTATTTTTTTCTAGGTTGATCAGATCTTCCGAGTCCGTCGGCCTTGTATCTATAATAAATATACTTCTTCCTGTAGGGAATTTTTGCCTTGCGATGAGATGAGAGCTGTTGCGCATTTCTAGAGCTGAAAGTGTTTTATGGCACGCTTGAGCGCACTCTCTGGGAAACGATGATCTAATGTTGGTAACGCAGTTTCCGTTGACATCAACAATAACGTTTGTAATGGCGTTTTGTTATAAATAGTTTGGATTGCGATTATGTCCCTTTGTGTGCTTCTTGATCGATGAGAAATAGGGCTAATTTATGTGGAACAACCCTGTTAAAGAGGAAATCAATCGAAATGGAGTTTTGACAGGTCGGGAATACGATTGTTTTGACAATGTGTCTATCGAACCTGTATTAAATGAGTTCATTGTTTTTTGTGAGTGCTTTATTTAGAACAAGCAATGCTGTAGGGTACGGAATAACCTTCTTGCACTGTAAGTTACACGAGTCTACTATATAGGTGTGTTGTTCATTGTCATGTGATACAAGGACTATACTTGGTTCCGCCAGCTCCAAACGTATATTTACGCTGACGTTTTCCAATAAATAACTGTTGCTCCCTGATACATCAAAATTTAGAGGTCCCATCATATGAATACTATGACGTGTACTTTCTTGAATCCAGGTCTCATTAGCATTGAGATAAGCAAAATTTGCTGCCGCGATGGTGACTGGAATCGGTGTTTGAAGTTATTTATACATCATATTCAACCCTTTATTGTTTAGATCGGAACTTTTCATGGATAAATACGCGTTGAGATTATTTAATAGGCCTGTGTAACTTTTCCCCTCACACTGTACACCATTTAGGAATAGAGGGTGGCTCTGGAACATGCAATGAAAGAATCCGTCAATGAGTGTAACATGTGCAGCGGCGGACAATGCTGAGCCATCAGCGTTCCTAACACAGATTTTCACTTCTGCAGTTAACGAGCTCAAGTCGAGCATTTCAATATCGGACCCTTGAATATGGAATTCGATAAAGGAATCTGTAATTCTAGCATCATACAAGCTGCTGTTTGTACTTCTGTATTTGTTTCCAAATTTAAATTAGATGCTCGATTCAATTAAATATTTCTTGTTGACTGAGGGGAACTTATCAATCCCTCCCATCTTGCAGTTTTCCGTAGGGACTTCCAGCCCCGTCATGTTGAGAGAAGATCCGTCAAGCATGTTGTCTGTATAGATCCTCGCTCGAAACTAACGTTCACGGTACTTGAACGGTGGTATTTATTAGTAATACACAGGGGGATGACACGTCTTCGTCTTATTTACGTTCTTTGATATACGTTTTTTCGTAACTTTCCATTTATTCTTCCCGCCTACCAATGATTCTTTTCGTTCAGAGTAGTCGTGTGCCATGTTTCTGGCCATTTCGGCTGCTGGAGGCAGTACAGATTTTTGTAGAAAGGGTAGTGCCCGTCTTACATGACTGGCTATGGTTGAGAAGAACTCGCTTCATCTCTGGTAAGATATAACCGATTAATATCATGCAAACTTCCACCGTAAATTTTGTCATGTTTCGCGAATAAAGCTTCGTATTATTTGTACGACGGATAAGAATATACAACCCTCATGATTGCTAGCTGCCAAATGACCTTAATTATTTCCACCGTTATATTTATATGGGTCTATCTTCTTTTAAAATGTAATTCGCATAGACTTGATCCGCCATCCTTGAACGGGATGGTTCCGATAACACCGTCTCGTAGATCGATGGAAATGAAATCAATATAACAATGTTGTAACTTTTTTATTTCTGATGTGTGCACGGGTAAACGAATAAGATTACTTAACAGGAATCATGTCAAAAATATTGACCTGCTTGTTGCTCATAAAACTGCGTGAAATTATATCCGAGTAAACATTTATACATCGTACATTTTTGTTCATACAAGACATTTTCTCGCTCAAAGCGCCTTCCCCACAATATATTTGCACCCCGTACCATCCATTAAATCAGCCTATCTCTCTCCAACAAAGTACCAATTCACTGTATCTTCATGATATTCGAATTGCGGCATGTTTTGTAAAGTAGAGGCGTAGAATTGTACGTGTTGTGTGGCTGTGTCATATTCAAACAACTTTTTCTTCACCTCTAATGATTCGTTTCCTAACAGGCTTTTTCTGACATTAATTTCTAATTCGGAGAAGAGTTATTCCAATGTATTGCCTGATATATTTTCGCTAGGAACAAATAAAGCGCTTTCATGGCCAACTCGTTGGTCTTCTAAAATGTAATAAGCTATGTAAAAACGTTTTGTATATTGATCATCGTGTTTTTTAATTTGCAACCAGTCATTATCAATTATTTCTACAAGTCCGACGCTCGAATCTCCATGTACCTGCATTCCTGGATATATATATTGTTTGTGAAGGTGACCGATGTGTTGTTTTGGTACAATTGACTGCTTCCTAGCGATGAGACATAAATGTAAATGTCGTCTGGCTCCTGCATCCTTCACTGAGTCCTACGTCATACTGGCAACAAACTACTTCTAGACCACAATATATACTGTGACTAAGTAATGAAACACGTGTGCAAGTTTAAATACATATGTTACACAATTACATTGTGTTACATATGTTACATATGTAAGACGTTCCTTCATCGCAACTGCATGCGCCAAACACAGCCTCGCCGGCCCTACGTTTCTTTCATGTTAAATCGATGTTGACATCCTCATCATCCTCATCATAGTCATCGAGACATCGCTTCCTCTTGTTAGATGCAACAGCAGGCTTAACGACACTTGCTTGTTTGGGGATGCCTGGATGGCCATAGGCAAGAGTTGTGCACGCGTCGAGATAGTTTCGTTTATTTTCAAATTTGCTGACAATTTTTGACTGTGCGTACAGTTTGGAGCTGACATTTTTGCGCACGAATGTTACATAGTGTTTCAAAGTGTATCATACATTTCTGGTTGTGAATGTCTCTATAGTGTTTATGTCTGATTTTTGCTTGTGTCTGGCAATTGAAGACTTTTGCATCCGCTTTTGTCGCATCAGATTCCAGAAGCAGACTGTACGATTTAGACTGAAGACAGATGACTTCTGCCGTGTAATCATTGGCTGTTTCGCTTTTCAGCAGTCTAAGTTGTTCTTTGTTTGACTCGTCGTAGAAGTGATGATATTTGTGGTAGTTGGAAAAGACCATGTGTGCCGCGAGGGTAGGTTTACCTTATTTCGTTTCAATGTCGTTCACACCCTTGAACTGAAGGAGCAACGAATCAGTGTCGGAGTAAATGAGAGAGACGACATTGCAAAATTGAGATTTCAGAGAATCATAGAAGAAGCCGTACAGTTTTGTTTGGCGTTCTCAAGTTCGTGGAATCCAACTTGGAGTGGATGGACCATTCGCATGTGTTTCTGCTTGAGGATCATGATGACTGTTTCTGGGCCGATGGGGTAGCAGCTGTGAAGTAAGGGATTTGCTGCATGCTTGCTGAATTCGTTGATTGTGCACACAACCTTGGCCTCTAGACTTTTTTTCGCCGCGTTAAACATGAATTTGCCATAACATGCGTTCGTTAACAGTTTATATAGGAACTTTTCAAATGCGTTTGTCGATTGCTGATGATTTTAAACATTTTTCATCATAAATTCTTTCATCCCGGCTTTCTGTTTAATTTAAAAAACTCGATGAATCTTAGTCACCACCAGTCCTTGCCTGAAGATCACTTGGAGTAGTTCCAGGGACACGAGGTAGTCTGTCTGTTGCAGATGATTAGCAACCAGCTTACGATCTCTCCGTGTTCTGTTTTTGAGATGTTCCTAATCTTCCAAGAGTTGCTTCGTGAAGGCTGACACGTCATCCAAGCTGACGTCTTTGTGGTTTAGCAGCAGAGACAATTTATCTGCCTTCAATGCCACTTCCTCGCTGACTTTGTCATCAATGGAGACAATGTAGGTGTAGTCCCCTGTACAGTCTGTGTTTACGAGGTCAAATGATTCAATTTATTTGGCACTGAGCTATATAATTTTTCCTACTATAAGGCGATCGATCATGGACCATCCATAAAGGAAATTGAAGTCCATGAATATTGCAGATGACACTGGTTTTTCAGGATCAAAGTCTTTGCAGCGTAAATTGTTTAGCTTGGTTAGACCTGTCATCAACGTCACAAACCCGCCTCTAGTGTTCATGATAATTAACTGTAATAATTCAATGTCCTTGACCAACTCCAACTTCATCATCCCTTGATGGAGGGCGGCTTGCATTGCAAAGCCGGACACGTTCACAAAATGGACGTGGTCGAGAGTATAGTCTCGTGTCATGGTGTCTTGCTAATGTGGCTGCTTGCCACATTTCGACCACTTCAGCGTAAGCCTTGTCCGATATTCCTGTTCTTCGAAGTTGACTATAAAAGGCCTGTTGCGATGGGATCTCTGTTTGGTCAAGCACAGAATCAGATGTGATGGCCTCATAGCGGAAATGTCCTTTACGAGTGCGAGTCGCTGTATCCGAGGGGAGTGAGGTGAGATTCCAGGAGCGGCATGACATGGCCACTGTCTTCGAGATTGGTGGCACGTGTGTCTAAACTGAGTTTAGGAAGTCGAAGGAATCGATGAATTTATCGCCGTACTTGCTTGTGTCATCGTTCAGGAATACAGTGATGCTGAACATCTTGTCTGATTGTTCGTGTAACACACGAATGTTGGATAATTTACGGGAGTCAAGGCCACGCAGGATGAAGCGCATATCATAGACAGACACATTATGAGCAATACAAGGCATGTATCGCAACTTCTCACTGATCTTGAAGTTGCATTCCTTACATATCGCGGCCAAGTAATTTGATGTTATCACTTCCCCATGGGACACACGACCCCCTTAACGAAGTGATCATGATGCCTGCATTTTGTTTTCCCCTTCAGTCCGAACTTGACGCTAACTTGTTGTTTGTAGTATTTCTTCACATCTTCCTTTGACAGGACGGCTTTGGGGAATAATGGCAGTCTTCCCATATATTCATTGTGTACTAATAATAGAGTCTTGGCTAGCTCAGTTTTTCATGAAATCGAGTCCACCACTTTGTGTGTCACAGATTTTCCGTCTTTATCCACCAACACAAAACTGAACGAGCATAAATAGTAGTCACTCATTTCATTTTTTTCTTTTTTCACATGGAACAAGTACTGATTCACAGTCAAAGTATGCCACAAGAGGCGTTTTCATTGTTGCGTGCATGGCGGTAAACTGGTAGAACTCGCCTTTTTCGGGCATACTTATGTTTTGTATGCCAGTAGTTGATAAACACAACTTAACATGGGCTGCAGCTTTGGTCTCGTGCATGCCCTGCATGCAGTATGAGCAGTAAAAGTGATTTTCCACCCAATCATTTCTAAATGCTCGCATGAACGACGAGAAGCCGGGGATGAGGGCTACATGATTAGCCTCTAAATCTGCGCCATATGTACAGTCCTTTCGTCGCTGGCCTCCATGGTGCCTCTGTAAATGTTGACTAGCCCGTAACCGTCTGCCTCCTTGGAGAGTTGAAACAGTCTAATGTTGACCTCACATTCCTTTCAATCACAGGGAAGTGTTTCAATGCCACAGAGCCGTTCAAGCTTGGGAACTTGAAGTAGAAGTTCTTGAATGGCATATATGTATGTTCCCGTCGCTTTCTATCATTTAATAGATTAGTTGCCTACTTCAATTGAAAGTGTGCAGTCAAACTCATGCGAACACAATTTTTTCGACTTGATGTTAATAATGTGATGCCAGCCTGGACATTTTTTGGGCCTAGCAACATACTCCCCCAGTTGTTTTGCCGCTGTAACTCCAGTCTGGTAGAACCATAGGGTGACACTGCTTATAGTCAGAATGAACCATCCACTGGTCTCCTTCCGCTTCTCTTCTAAGCGGACCTGCAAATCAAATCCAAGATCGGAAATAGGTTATGTAGGTACCATTTTTTTGGTCAGATGGACAGCTCATGTTAATAAATTTCAATCTTTACTGTACCTGGATCCATCTTCAACTTATTTAGCCAATTGTATAGATACACCTGTCTGTAATTTCTGAAACTGGCCTAACTTAAGCGATGTGTATGATACGAGGTTCTCTTCTCCTACAGTGAACAATGTAGGAATGTTACTGTATTCAGCACGCGGAATAAACTTGCTAATTTTCAGGTTGTTGTGAATAAACCCGTCTTCTTGCACAGGGAAAAATATTGACTCACGTGCTGGGGCATCCAATGCTGGAGCATCCAATGCTGAGGCAGGCGGTACTGACAGTAACTCGATAGCATTGGCGACAGGGTCCGGGGCACCATCGAGGCTTGTAGGCTGACAGGTAGGCGACACCGGGGTTGCGGGAGGCGGGGTTGCGGGCTGTGCACCAGACGCAGTTGCGGGCGGTGCGGCAGGCGGCGAGGAGGGGGCGAGGCGACAGGCACAGTAACGACTGTAGGCACTGACGCAGTATCTATAGGCACTATAGAATCCATAGGTACTGGAAAATCTATAGGCACTGTGAGCACTGTAGGCACTGTAGGTACTGCTCTAACCATTGGGACTGTAGAATCCATAGGCACTGTATCCATAGGCACTGTAGGCACTGATGTATTCACTGCTATATCCACGACTGTATCTGCTGTAGGCACTGAAACTGTAGGCACTGCTCTATTCATTGTATCCATAAATGATGTAGGCGGTGCTGTGTCCATTACAACAGGTAGAGGGCAGGTAGAGCTGTCATTACGTTGCTTTTCCCGGTTGCGCAAAGTTCCTTGTCTGCGACTGCTATCCAGCAACAGTGGTTGATCCATTTTACAAGAACAAGACCAAACAAATTAGAGATCGTCAAACACAGTTGCTGAAAGATATCAAAACTTTAAAGCACCACATTGACATGATAGAAATCGAAACGCGTACCTCACGACTGAAACTAGCTCCACCACCAGCAAGATACACAATGCAACGCTAGACCTGCAGCAATTTCCGTTGTATATACCTGTGTACGACAACTTCCGTCAATGCGAGCAACACATTCCATGTTCCAACTTGTTCGGTGGTGATGGCATCAAGCGTTGAATGGTGGGTAAGGGTGAAGGTCCTCGTATAAAAAGTAGCTAGGTTAGGTCCTCGCATCGCTTGGACTCGTATAAAAAGTAGCTAGGTTAGGTCCTCGCATCGCTTGGACCTCCTCCGCCATGGCCCGCTCATAGCCCCGGCCACAGTCCTTCTCTGGATAACCTCTCTGGATCATCTCGCCCCGTTCTACCAATTTTCATCATTCAAGATGGAAGTCTTCAGAATGTATGAGACTATTGTCTCCTATATCAGAAGCCTCAAAAGATTTTCCTTCGCTGAAAGGGGTACTTTTGTATCATGCACTATCACGACTATTAAAGTGATTCTACAAAATGAATCCTCAAGGTGAAGACTCCCGCCTCATTCCTCATTCGCCAATACGATTCCAGTGTAGACCTTTTGTGCAACACAGAAAGGGCCTCTCTGATGTTCTTGAATCAGAAATCAAAATATCACCGTTGCTGTGTGATTATTCGTTTAAACTTTATTGATTGTTTCATAACTCAAGAATACACAATTCTTGGAATGATCAAAGATCCCTCCTACACTACATCGGCAACATGAACAAGCCGAGCAAGAAAGTAAATCCGAGATGAAGTATGAGGTGGTTGAAAAATCAATCAGTACCAAAGCCAGCAAGCCTCTAATGGTCGATGAGGTTGACAAGTCATTCTACGCAGTCCCGCAATACACCTTTGGCTCCTTCATGCCTGAGGAGGAGGTGGCGGAAGGCCACAAAAATGATTTATAAGCTTCCATACTCTTAACTTGTCATATTTGTTTAGGGATAAATGTATCGATTTATTGAATAAAACTCATAAAATATATATTTGTTTAATCCTTTCTAAAGCAAAATGTCCTTACCTTGAAAAGGTCGATGAATGCCATGAGGCCCGCGATTGACTTCATGACTGTGGCTCTTGCCTATTTGAATGGTGTGCGTAGGGAAGTTGAGGCTGATACTGAGCCTGATACTGATATGGATAATACTGTTGTCCAAACC
>SDVV010029773.1:0-11763 GCA_016164225.1 Gammarus roeselii | reverse complement strand
TATATTTATATATATTTATATATGTGTGTGTGTGTGTTTATGTAAACACATTCCCTTACTACGGGTGACGACAGGTGGTCCCTACACACATCCCATACACACACACACGTAGCTAGGAAGATCAAATAAGTTCGAGTTTGATATCTGATATTGAAAGACGATCCACACAGTATATGCTCATCGCTTCCAAATCTCAGTTAAGTAGGCTCTGTTTCTTTGTTAATAGCAACACGAATAAAGTCAATGCTATCTAGTTGAGGTTTCTCCAGCCCCTTACATCCTCGCTGAGCATGAAATAGCAACGTTGCTAAATTTTTCGTAACCGTACCCCTCGCTCGCCTCCATCCTCCCCTAGTACGGCTCTCTCAAGTGTCTCTTACCCACGCTAAGGACAAAATCTGCGACATTGCTGAACTCTTCGTCTCCGTCTCCCAGCCCTGCCAGGTCCACTGATCCTGGATCACCCACTGGTCGCATTGATTGACATATGCTGGATGCATCATAGAACAAGCTTGTGTTGTCGCCAGAAAAGTAGTAACAGGAGGATCCGAGGCCAAAGAAACCGACCGGGCAGTCCGCTGCGGGAGGAATGTTGTTGTTACTGCATTGCTTACATAGAATGAAATACAGAGGACACACATTGACAGGGTTACACGTGAGCGCTGATCTCCTTGAACGAAACTATTCAAAAATTCAAGTTTGCTCTACAAAAATAACCATTCAACAATTTCTTTTCAGAACAATTCTACAAAAATGCACGCTTAAAATTCCCACTGAACTCTACTGTCAGTTGTGAATGAGAAAACCCTTTGAAGTAAAGCGTTGAATTCAAACTAGTTTCAATTTGCGCCCAGACAGACACGTTGTCATTGTGAGCACTGCAACGTACATTTCTGTACTAAATAGGACGAACTACATTTATACTTGAGTTCGGACTGTAAATGTCCTTCCTAGGACTTGCCAGCTTATCCAACCGCAAGCTATTTTCAGAGCAAAGTAAATAAATCTTCTGAGTAAATAAATGTTTTGTTGGCGCCTTAAAAACGCACCCTAGTTTCAATTTTTATGATAAGCGATTCATCTTCAATTTACTTCAAAGATAGGATCTGGATGATGTGATGCCTAATGGTAGTTTACACCACGAGTAACCATACATCTGGATGATGTGATCCCTAATGGTAGTCTACACTACGAGTAACCATGGATCTGGATGATGTGATGCCTAATGGTAGTCTACACCACGAGTAACCATGAATCTGGATGATGTGATGCCTAATGGTAGTCTACACCACGAGTAACCATGGATCTGGATGATGTGATGCCTAATGGTAGTCTGTCTACACCACGAGTAACCATGGATCTGGATGATGTGATGCCTAATGGTAGTCTAGACCACGAGTAACCATGGATCTGGATGATGTGATGCCTAATGGTAGTCTACACCACGAGTAACTATGGATCTGAATGATGTGATGCCTAATGGTAATCTGTCTACACCACGAGTAACCATGGATCTGGATGATGTGATGCCTAATGGTAGTCTACACCACGAGTAACCATGGATCTGGATGATGTGAGGCCTAATGGTAAACTACACCACGACTAACCATGGATGTGGCCAATGCGAAGCATATTGATGGTCTCCTCCACGAGTACGTGTTGCAAAGTGATATTAAAATTTACGCTTTGTACTCGAGTGACTTGTTTATTTTAGGTCAAAATTTATTTCTCGCACTAATAAATATTCGTCACAGAGAGACTATCACGAATTTAGGATAGTCACGTTCGCGACTTTGAGATAGTCACGGTCACGAGTTTAGGATGGTCATGCTTGCTAATATTTCGGTTGACTATGTCAGTAATCGGGTTTACTATTAAAAAAATCACGTTAAATTGCATGCAGAGTTCAACTAGTTTAAACCCCTTTGTAATTAATTAGGCAGCCTCACGAAGGTGGAGTCGTCCTGCAATCCTGACTACCTCACGGTTGTCTAACTCTCGTTTTGAGAACACCCCATTTATCCCAAACATGATTGGGATTGTGTCTGCCGGTCTGCCGTGAATTTGATGGATTTTCCATCCATTTAAATATACAGCGTTTGCCACTGAATGATTTGTTCCTGCGTAATTATTGTGACTTCAGAGCGATTGTTTATGCTAATATTATTATCAAGGGGTATTCCCTAGAAGTTTCTCGACTTTCTGTATCCTAATATTGAACCGATTCCTTTCATTAGGAATCTGCTGCTTCAGTATAAGTCTTCGATATTAAAAAAAATTTGCACTTAATTCGTCAATGTGAGTTTAGGAAAAAAAAATCCTATGTACAAGGAAATTATGCAATTACTTTCTAAATATTATTGTGTCATGGAACTAATGAGTGATTAATAAAATGGTTTAGAGTTAGAGGAAAATCCTGCCTGACACACCGGTCGTTACAGGGTTAACTTTAACTTTAATCCTGCCTGACACACTGGTCGATACAGGGTTAACTTTAACCTTAATCCTGCATGACACACTGGTCGATACAGGGTTAAGTTTAACCTTAATCCTGCCTGAAACACTGGTCGATACAGGGTTAACTTTAACCTTAATCCTGCCTGACACACTGGTCGATACAGGGTTAACTTTAACCTTAATCCTGCCTGACACACTGGCTGATACAGGGTTAACTTTAACCTTAATCCTGCCTGACACACTGGACGATACATGGTTAACTTTAACCTAAATCCTGTCTGATACACTGGTCGATACAGGGTTAACTTTAACCTTAATCCTGCCTGACACACTGGTCAATACAGGGTTAATTTTAACCTTAATCCTGTCTGACACACTGGTCGATACAGGGTTAACTTTAACCTTAATCCTGCCTGACACACTGGTCGATACAGGGTTAAATTTAACCATAATCCTACCTGACACACTGGTCGATACAGGGTTAACTTTAACCTAAATCCTGCCTGACACACTGGTCGATACAGGGTTAACTTTAACCTTAATCCTGCCTGACACACTGGTCGATACAGGGTCAACTTTAATCTAAATCCTGCCTGACACACTGGTCGATACAGGGTTAACTTTAATCTTGATCCTGCCTGACACACTGGTCGATACAGGGTTAACTTTAACCTAAATCCTGCCTGATACACTGGTCGATACAGGGTTAACTTAAACTTTAATCCTGCCTGACACACTGGTCGATACAGGGTTAACTTTAACCTAAATCCTGCCTGACACACTGGTCGATACAGGGTTTACTTTAACCTAAATCCTGCCTGACACACTGGTCAATACAGGGTTAACTTAAACCTAAATCCTGCGTGCCGCCTAGCCCGGTGTAAAGCTAATATTTAATCTTAGTCCTGTATGACACCGTGTCCAGTACTAGGTTAATATTAACCCAATCATAGAATTCGAATAATGAAAAATATTCTCTCACGAATGATCTAGATGAATGTGTTCATGTGTGAAGCAAAAATACTCGTATGATTCGACGATATAAAATTTAATCTAAATCGATTGAAGGTTTGAATCAAATAACTATTCATGTGAATACCAGCAATGTTACTTACATACCCACTCACAAATTCATACAATTATACACCAATGTGCGTTCTCCACACTCACAATGACTCACACTAACGACAGTTCAAAACACCGCTAGTTATTTGAATACCTTTAGAGTCATCCGGCTTGTTAGGTGGAGACGCAGGTGCAACGGCCAGGGGCGTCGCAAGGACGACTACGAGGCAGAGGGTCAGAAGGGGCCAGGCCAGCACTAATGAGGTAATAAAGATAAGGGTTAGCAGGCAACAACATCATGACAATCCTGCATTAAACCCGTATGTCATTTCTTCCACTCACTGACTGTTTGAGACTTTACTATAATGTGTTGGAATACTAGTAAATTATACATTAAACACTGCACATTCTATTCATCGCACTGACTTAGCCTGTTCTATAATGTGTTAGAAACTAATAAATTATACATTAAACACTGCACATTCTATTCACCACACTGACTGAGCCTGTTCTATAATGTGTTGGAATACAAGTAAATTATACATTAAACACTACACATTCTATTCATCGCACTGACTGAGCCTGTTCTATAATGTGTTGGAATACTGGTAAGTTATTCATTAATACTGCACATTCTATTCATCGCACTGACTGAGCCTGTTCTATAATGTGTTGGAATACTGGTAAGTTATTCATTAATACTGCACATTCTATTCATCGCACTGACTGAGCCTGTTCTATAATGTGTTGGAATACTGGTAAGTTATTCATTAATACTGCACATTCTATTCATCGCACTGACTGAGCCTGTTCTATAATGTGTTGGAATACTGGTAAGTTATTCATTAATACTGCACATTCTATTCATCGCACTGACTGAGCCTGTTCTATAATGTGTTGGAATACTGGTAAATTATACATTAAACACTGCACATTCTATTCATCGCACTGACTGAGCCTGTTCTATAATGTGTTGGAATACTGGTAAATTATTAATCAACACTGCACATTCTATTCATCGCACTGACTGAGCCTGTTCTATAATGTGTTGGAATACTGGTAAGTTATTCATTAACACTGCACATTCTATTCATCGCACTGACTGAGCCTGTTCTATAATGTGTTGGAATACTGTTAAGTTATTCATTAACACTGCACATTCTATTCATAGGATTTGGCCAAGTAGCCAAATATTTTTGCGTGCATATCCTTCAAGTTACTTTTTGTACGAGAAGAGTCACCAACGTTCAGCAGGCCATGGAAGGGATTGCAGGAAACGTTGTGTGGAAAGTCGGAATAGAACATCTCCCTGTCTCGTATGCCCGTGAGAGTCTGCTCAGGTGCATATGGAGACAGTTGGTGGTAAGAGTGTTTGTTAACAGAACATTGATAGAGCAGAAATTGCTACAGTCATAGATAATGGTCATAGATAGCTTGGGTCATCATTAAAAACATCATTCTAGGAAATAGCCTAATAGGTTCTGTTCCGCGTATCATCGAGTGTGTATTATCCAAACGTGATTGTTTCCTGGAAAGATAAATCGGCATGTTCTGGTAATTTCCAATTACGAAGAAATTTGGTACGTTTCATTCTAGTGGGCTTGGTTGAGTTCAGGTTACAGTTCTAATGAATTTTTCTTTTGAAAAACTTCATTACAAATTACCTCTTAATTGAATCAACGACTACATGGAATTGTGATCTCCCAGGCAACCACTATCGTTACCAGGCAATCACTAGTGTTACTAGGCAACCACTATCGTTACCAGGCAATCACTAGTGTTAGGGGCATCTTGATTGGAGCATTTGCTAATATCGACACCTACTTAATTTACAGGCAGCAATGGTCAAAGAAACTGGTCATGTAATTTCACGATATTGCTGGGATGGGATGTTTGGTATTTCAAGGTTAAGAAAGAGTTGACATCTGACAGTCAATCCACGTTTCCGGCTCATGAAATCGGATACATTCACTTTGCCCTACTCTTCAAAACTAAACTTAAACACAAACCCATGACACCATAGTCTTCCGTATACACAGCACTAGGCCACGACAGTCCCAACAACGACGGCAGCGTGCATTAAGAGCTTCACTTCACATACACAACCATCGCACGACTTCCACCAGACAACTGTACTTCTGCGTCAAGATTCCCGATGAACGACTTCAGCCGCGGAGTCCTCCTCGTTGAATGCTCTGCAATGAAACCTATGCAAGGGATTAATAACAACCTTGAAGAAAATACTAATTTCTTCTGTTCTAAATTGCATGGGTGATTGATTGAGTTATGCTCGATCAATCACACACCTTTGCAACGATGATATCTATTTGTCGAATATCTGATAAATCACTTATATAATCATGATGGCAGTATCCCCATGTCGTGAAATGGAGGCATGATGGCAGTATCCCTGATGTAACTGAAATATGGCATGGTGACATGATCACTGATGTCATGAAATGTAGGCATGATGATAGGATCACTGATGTCATGAAATGCAGACATGATGACGGGATCACTGATGTCATGGAATGCAGATATGGTGGCAGGATCACTGATGTCATGAAATGCAGACATGATGATAGGATCACTGATGTCATGGAATGCAGACATGGTGACAGGATCACTGATGTCATGCAACGTATGTAAGATAACAGGATCACTGATGTCATGAAATGCAGACATGGTGACAGGATCACTGCTGTCATGAAATGTAGGCATGATGACAGGATCACTGATGTCATGAAATGTAGGCATGATGACAGGATCATTGTTGTCATGAAATGTATGTAAGATAACAGGATCACTGATGTCATGAAATGCAGACATGGTGACAGTATCACTGATGTCATGAAATGTAGGCGTGGTGACAGGATCACTGATGTCATGAAATGTAGGCATGGTGACAGGATCACTGATGTCATGAAATGCAGACATGGTGTCAGGATCAGTGAAGTCATGAAATGTAGGCATGATGACAGGATCACTGATGTCAGGATGTAATCAGGAGGGTATTGTTCATGTCATGCAGTACCGTATTTGCTGCATGTTAGGCCAAAACATTGGCTAAGTTGACAGGGAAGAGATGTTGTGATGGCTGGTGTCAAGGGCTATCTGTTGTCTACCTGATTGCTGCAACTTTTACCCATCAACATCAGCTGCAGAGTTTCACATCCACCAAGGTTCGATTGTGGTTAAAAGGTGTCCCGTCTCGTCGCAAGAGCTCAATAAGAAGCTGTTAGCAGGTTTCCCATCGCACAACTGCGGCTTCTTCCCTTGAATTATTTGAAATCCTTCCATCATGACGCGGTCAACAGTCCTCGGCTTAGCAGTGCTGATTTTAGCTGCCGTTATCGGTGCATCTCTAGGCCAAGGTATTCTGAATGATTCACACGTCTGACAAACGGATTACACGGCAAGTGTTTTTTTCTTGTCTATGGTACATGTTCATGTTCAAGGTCCATCTTACACCCTAAAAAACATTTTTCTAATAAAGTTATAATACTAAACTTCAATTCAAAAGCAATCATACCAAGTAAAATCAGATTTTTGATCACATTATATTCATCGTACGTGCTAACTGTAAATAACTTCTGTAATTATAAAGGCTGCGAATGGCATCAAATCTATTACGTTTTAAACAGCCTGATTTTACTACTGCATGACAGCTCACACTTGTCCATTAAGCGTGAGTATCGTTGTGGAAGTGGCCAGCCAACAGCCGGCACACTTGTCCATTAAGCGTGAGTATCGTTGTGGAAGTGGCCAGCCAACAGCCGGCACACTTGTCCATTAAGCGTGAGTATCGTTGTGGGAGTGGCCAGCCAACAGCCGGCACACTTGTCCATTAAGCGTGAGTATCGTTGTGGAAGTGGCCAGCCAACAGCCGGCACAAACAATTAGCAAATGTTATCACTGCTACAGACCGTGCTTTCTGAAGGTGACAGTCCCGACCTCACATGTGGAAAACATTTTTTTTACTGACAAGAAATTTTTTGACATAGCACTTTCTCATCGTGCGGGTGTTTACACCTCCTTCTGTACAGCCACCAATCGGATTGCTTGTTAGGTACGGTATACGGGCTGAATTGGCCTCACTTTGTAAGCCTTTGTGGTTCACATGTTTCACTTCCAGACACACTTATTCGGCGATACATATTGAATTATATACGATACTTGGAACGTCACATACTTTTCATGTGCGCGCTTCGACCTAATACGTACCTCTTTCTTCCACCAGGCCTCGCCTGCCCTCATGGATTCGTAGGGATCGGCGAGAAGTGTTATCACTTTTCCAACGGCACCTTCACGTGGGACGAAGCTGGGACCTACTGTCAGAGGCTGGTGGATGCTGTCGAAGGAACGGCGGATCTGGCCGTCTTTGCGGATCACTATGCCGATTTCAACAAAATCGTGACGTACATGGAGACCGTAGGTGAGAGCATCCTTATTTGTTGTGCATGTGATGGTGTGCAAAGGTATGTATGGTGAATATTATTTCAAATTTTCCAAGTATGGACAGTCGAGTATATGTTCTTTCAATCCATTCAATTTTGAAAGATGAGGTTCAAAAATAAATACCTAAATGATTAACAGCCCGTTTTCGTTTGCGGGTGAAGGTGGTATGTAAAAATGATATGAATTAGTTGATTGCGTACTGGTTATACTATACGGTGGAGTACTGATTGAAAGGATGGTGCAAACGGCGAGGAGCACAGCACGGTGGCTTTAGAAGTGGTGAAGGTGGCTGGAGATCAGGAATCGATATATAGAGGGTCAGGTGTGGGAGTATATCAAACAACGGGGAAGAATGTTGACTGGGCGTCAATGAATTGTTCAAGGGCATGTGATTGAGTTGACAGAGAAGCAATGTGTAATGTGCTGCTGTGTGGAGTGGGTGGAAGAGTGCTGAGGGAAGTACATAGATTATATGTCGGTAGCGAAGCGTGCGGCAAAGTTGTTAGCGAGGTGAGGGATTGGTTTCCAGTAAAAGTGGGATTGAAAAAGTTTGGCGGTTTGTCCTCTTTTTTAATGTGTGTATGGATAAAATGGTCAGGAAGGTGAACGATAGTGTTGGTCATGGCCCATGTTGCTACGAGGGAATGGACGTTATTGGTAGTTGAACCAATTTCAATTCGCGGATGATCCGTCACAGGAAGCAGATTAAGAGAATTTTATAAGCTGGTGTCAAAGTTTGATAGAGCGTGTGGAAGGAGGAAGCTACGGGCAGAGGTGAGCAAAATTGAAGTAATGAAATAGTCGAAGAACGGAGATGTGAGTGGAATCACTAAATGAACTCGCTAAATGGAGAGTTGTTGAATGAATTAGAGCGTTGGAAGTACCTGGGCGCACGTGCAAAAAAGGATGGAGGCGTGTGAGCTAAGGTGAGCTAAAAAGGAAGCGAATAAGTCAAGTTGATGGGTGCACTTAATAGCGTGATATTGAACAGCAGAGCTTCATAAGCGATGTGAGTATGTTTGGCGTGTTAGTCTTCGAGCCCAGGGACCGTGTCGCAGCTCTTTTTCGTTGAACATGTAGAAAGTGTATGAGTTTGAGCATTGGGGAAGGAGAGTAAGGATTGTCTGGCTATCGATCTTCCTCAAACTTGGGGGAGGTCCTCTGTGTCTGTGTCATCGTCTTGAGAAGGACCGTACCGTCTCTGTTGTGATTCAAGTCTTACTTAAACTAAGGAGCTCTTCCCCCGCTGCCGGTGGGAAAGAGCTCATCAGTTCCTGCCGGTGGGCGGGCTGTAGCCGTGTCGGCATTGATTCGTTTTAAATATGATAAATAATCCTTGTATCATGACTTTCGTGTCATTTTGACATCTTCTGGACAATGATTCCTTCAAATCCTTGAACCGTTAAATCCATAATTCAAACAGTTGATGGAAACCTATATCTGCTATCACTATGAGCCATCACTACCAGCCAGCACTACCAGCCATCACTACCAGCCAGCACTATCAGCCAGCACTACCAGCCAGCACTATCAGCCAGCACTATCAGCCATCATTATCAGCCAGCACTATCAGCCATCACTACCAGCCAGCACTATCAGCCAGCACTATCAGCCATCATTATCAGCCAGCACTATCAGCCATCATTATCAGCCAGCACTATCAGCCATCACTACCAGCCATCAACTGTTGATTTGAGTTTTATCATCCCTATTTTCGAGGTGTGTCTCCCAGCGCACGCGGCTTCTAAGAACATCCCTGTGCACAGCCTCTTCACTAGACTGGTCTAAATGAAAAGTGATATGATCCATGCTCTACATGTTACCTTTCAATGGATGTTTACATTCATTCATTCAGCCTTGCTCAACAAGTTACTTATCAATTTATTTTAGCAGTCATTCATTCAGCCATGCTCTACAAGTTACTCAGCAATGCATGCTGGCATTCATTCATTAAGCTATTCTCTACAAGTATCTTGGCAATGCATGTCGGCATTTATTCATTCAGCCATGCCACACAAGCTACTTAGCAATACACGTTTCACAATAAGCCCCTTACACTCTCGGTCTTTCATACACCACCTGCATGCAGCATTAAGTACTTCTGTCGCATGACAGCCCCGTATCCTCTCCTTCAGGCATCACGGCATCGTTCTGGGTGGGTCTGACCGACGTCGAAACCGAGACAGAGTGGGTCTGGTTGGACGGAAGAGCTGAGAAAAGGTCATCAGCGATGTGGTCCTGCGGTGTGCCAGAGACGGAGAACACCATCAACTGTGCTGCCCTGTACACCAACACTGCGGATTACCTCCCTGTGCCGCGCATACAGTTGCACGACCAATCCTGCTCATCAGCCGACATTTATAGCCTCTGCGAGTTGAGTCATGCTGAGTAGGGAGGCCTATGAGCGACTGGCCTTGCCCCCTCCCCCCCAAGTGTATGTACCAGGAGTGAGGCTCAACATGGTTCATAGAACAGTTTTTAAGTCTGTGTTTAGGCGCCTGGGGGACGAGGGAAAGGATTGCCCTTTAGGTTGGGGGAGGCGGCTGTGTGTCGATGTCTGTCTTGTGTATTATAATACTGTATTTTTGTGTTTGGTACCAGTTCAGAGACTGAACGCAGTGATGATCTGAGCTAATTTCTTAATTGATGTTCTACCCTGCTCTGAAATGTTTTCCTTATGACTTCGACGCATCAAACTCATAATTTCGATTGTAATTTTGGAACCTACCGTCGTATGGTTCCAAATGCATTTACAAAAATAAGTATTTCAATTGATAGCATGAAGCCGCTGTAGTCATTAAAGGGACTCATATATGCTCGAAATCCTGAAGTTTTCGTTTGGGAGATCAAGAAGCGGTCGTTGGAGCAGGAAGTCGCCCCACATTGGGCAATCAGCAGTGTTATTCTTCAAAGCAATAACACATTAACACATCTAATTTGAACATTAGTGTAAGAAAAGTATGTCACGAACATTCACTTTGAAACCAAGAACGTGTCCATTGTTTCAAGAAAATTACATTGCTTCTGAGGTGTTCTTAGTTTTGAACATCATGTTCTTAGTTTCATAATAAAGGGTCATTTGATTTTGGGCATAGTAATATTTTCCTAATCTCAAATAACAAATTCTCTTCATGTGAGAGAGTTAGTTAGTTTGTCGGTAATAAAAATAGGCCGTAAGGATTTTTTCACCTCATAAACTAGGCCCAGTTAATATTAAATGCTTTAAATGCAATAATTTTAAATATTAGAGACAACATGAGGGACTATTTCTCCAGCCCTGTCCTACTCTTTGTGAGAATAAAACCCGAGACGCCAGCGAACTCATCGAAATCCCTTTCATCTCGTCGAGCCCGACTGTCCCTTCTGGGTCGTAAATACCACCACAAAAGTTCCTGCCTCATTGCATGCGTGGACCTCGTCAGGCCTTTCGCCCGAGGAATAGTGGCAAGAGTTCCTGATGGGAAAAAATTCGCCTGGGCAAACCACTGCGGTAGGTTAGAAAGTTACTTGGCTACGTCTTATAAAAGAAAAATGTGGCATAGGGAAAGGGAAAACGTGACGTCAGCGCTTCCAAAACAGAAACTGACTATTGGATCATCGTGACAGCTTCTCACCTGTACTCTGGCGAAGGAAGATCTGTTGACAATGCAAGACCAACGAATAATAATATGATATTTTTGCCATGCATTCAAGCACTCAAATTCTCTACATGTGAGGACATTATCTTCAGTCGGTATACTGTCCGCCGTTGGCGCGCAAACGCTAAAACATGTATATATAGAC
>SDVV010029772.1:0-11763 GCA_016164225.1 Gammarus roeselii | reverse complement strand
AAATGTCCGGTCTGTCGTTGGCGTCGAACTTGATCCTTAGGTGTTCTGGAAAGGTAGGACTATTATTGAACAAGTTGTGTTCATTGAATGGCGTGTATTGCCTCCTCCTTGCAGTTCTTGGAGCTCGGTTGGGATTTTGGTGAGGGGAAGAGTTGTCGAAGTTGTCGTCAGTTAGAGGTGGAGTTACTTTCATAAGTTACGGGTTCTTTATGTTTGTTTTTGATTAGTTCGTAGATATGGAGGAAAATAGTCTTGACATGACCCTCTAGTCCCTTTAGACGATCGTCAATTGTGCTTTGTTCTGCGGCGAAGACTTTTGCTTTCTGTTCAGAGAGGCCGGTTATTTGGCTCAGCAGATTTAGTATTTCCTGGATGTTCTTGGTCAACTCATCGATGCGGCAGTCCCTTCGGTCGTCGTCCGCCGAGGTGGTGCTGTTCATCTTGGCGAGGCTGATGTTCTTGGCGGATGGAATCTTAGTATTTGATGTTCTGGAGGGGATGCTGGTCCCTCCCAAATGGAGTTTCTTCCGACTCCCCATCGGCCCCCTGATTTGCGCCAGGGGCCTAGGGGGCTCACTCTTGCTGACCTATTAGCTGGCTATAGCGAGTTTACTTTTAACGTTACACGACCTCAAATGTTTAGTATAAGCAAACGTGCGGTTTAAGGTCCCAGCACAAACTAGGGACCAATCTGTGCAGTTATTATGTGGCACGGGAGCGTTAAGACACAAATTCCTCCTTGGTGTGATCTTCAATGCGACCTTTGCTTCGACAACGCAGTCATCGTATTAAAAGTGTCCTGTGATGTACTCCTCGATTTCCTTCTTCGGGATATCTTCAACGTAAATCAAACCTGAACTTGTTGATAAAGTCGGGCGTGACATTACTTTGCATGCTTTCCACAGAGTCTGCTTTTGGAGAAAATCGCGTCACTCTGAAGATTTGTGTCTATTGATGGCAAAGCATTTGTCGCCGCTGGTGACTACGCTCAGGACTGGGCAGCCAGTGAAAGAGCCCAGCTCTTTACGCAGAGTATGGAAAAACATCCGGTCTGTCGTTGGCGTCGAACGTGATCTTCAGGTGTTCGGGAAAGTTATGACTATCGTTGAACAAGTTGTGTTCATTGAATAGCACTGCTTTCTCCTTACAGGCCTTGGAGCTTAGTTGGAGTTTTTGTGAGGTGAAGGGTTGTCGAAGTTTTCGTCAGACGTAGAGGCGGAGGTACTTGTGTAAGTAGCGGGTTCCTCAGTTAGTTTTTCACTAGTTCGTGGATATGGAAGAAAATAGTCTTGACATGACCATCGAGTCTCGTTAGACGGTCGTCAATTGTACTATGATTTCTGTGACGAAAACTTCTGCTTCCTGTTCAGTGAGGCCGGTCGCTTGGCTTAGCATATTCAATATTTCCTGGACGCTCTTGGTTAACTCGTCGATGCGGTTGTCTCCTCGGTCGTCTTCTGTTGAGGTGGCGCTGGTCATCTTGGAGAGGCGTACGTTCTTGGCAGTTGGATTCTTGGTCTTAGGCACTCGGAGGGGATACTGGTCCCTCCTAAATGTCGTGTCTTTCTAAGCCTTATCGCCCCCTGGTTCACGCCGGGGGTAGAGAGCTTACTTTGAAGGTCTCTTGGCTGGCTTTACTTATTTTAAACTACGTTAATTATAAAGTATGACGAACAATGCAAGCAACTGTGAATTTCAAGGTCCCAGCACAAAATAGGGACCAGCCGTATGTGAGCAAACGCGAATTCCACAAACAATGAGATTGCCACAAACCTCAAACCATGCGGCTGCCCAACTCTGCAAAACCCTGCGACGGCCCCATACATCAAACCATGTGACTGACATTCATATTAACTTACAGGGTTCAGGTATTTATCTTGTCCACAAAAGCGATCTTGAGTCACCCCACCACTCGAATATCCGCAGGGACAGCGAACATCTGAAAGGAAAGTAAACTATATTCAAGCACGGGGTACGTAATAAATGAGATTCGTAAATTTTCATGATATTTTCTGGAAACCCTTTATTCGGTCATACATGAATTAGTGGAAGCGATTGTTTGAACGATATCAAACTTCTTGGAAAATGATCGAACAGCCCAAATTAACGCAGATGGTTGTAACCAGCATCAAACTATAGCCACCCCACGGTGTTTCGATTTTAGAAATTTCCTTTGAAATGAATTAAAAACTGAAAACTGAGTGTACATGGGATGTCGAAATTAGACTTCAATTCCGCCAAGATGAAGCTGTCGCTAATAAATCCTCTCTTGTCTAGATATTCTTCGCTGTGAGCTCATCTTTCACCCACTGAAGGATTGACAGCAAGCATCTTATGTGATGAAAACTTTGTTTCCTCTGTTTGAGACGGACGAACACTTGGTTTCTTTTGTTGGATTTGATTTGAGCCTCATTTCCACCATAGCCTCAACGTGAGTCATAATAGGCTCCCCCGTAGGGCTCGATGATCATTGATTCCAGTAGGCTCGCACGCCCAAGTGCGCGAGGAAAATGAAACCACGCTAGTTTAACGTCAGAACAAACGTGAAAATTTTAGTGATGTCAGACGCACAACAGTGCGCTAAAGAAAAAACGCTTACTCGAAACGGATCTCCGCTTCCAATCCTTGAGAACATAAAGAGGGGTATGTACGCACCCTAGTGCGTACAGGTAGCATCTTCGAGATTAGTACAACGTCAGTGACTACACGGGCAACATCAGCTCCGACAGCAACGCACCACAATATTTACAGCTACGCGGTTTAGTTTTATAAATACAATTTATTTAGGTAAGATAAAGACTCTGATGCAACGAAATGAATCCTCGCCTCCAACCCCTTTGAACCTGATGAGTTATATGCCCATACGTCAATGCGCTCAGATAGTATCGTCGAAATTGGTACAAGGTCTACGGCTTCACGGATTAGGTAGACTCCAACCGCAACGAGTCACAAGGTTTTACAGCTACGCAGTCCAGGTCAACCCCGGAAACTGCATATGGTCCGTGCACGCGCGAGCGAGCACAGACTGAAGAAAAAATACCCATTCACAAAATCGCAAACACGAACTCCCGCACAAATACTCCAGCGTTATGATATTGTGGATCGTGAAAAAGGGCAGGTTCGTCATGGGCAGAAAAACTACTCAGATTATTGATTTCGCACCGATTGTTTAAGGGGATAGGGCGGGGGGGGGCATTGATCCCTTGGGTCGCAAAAGAGCCCGATGAATCCCCGAGGGTGACCCATGTCCATCGGGTCTTCCAGAGCTTTCGAGTCCCCAGAGACCCCTCGCCTCAGCTCATCTCGGCTTTCTCGAATCATTTCGGCCAGTTTCGGCTCGTCGAGACCAACTAGACTCGCTTCAACATGTTTCGACTGATCTCGACGCACCTCGACCAGCCTCGACGCGACCCTCGCCCTCTGCGCCAGCAATCCGCGGACTGTTATGGTTATTTGTTCTACTCAAGCATCTCACATGAACATTTTTGTGTATGGGTTTTACAGCGCTGGGAGGGGGAAGCAGAGGTTACAGGATTCAGAGGAGTCTCTAAAGGGTCCCGCAGTTTCTCAAAAGGTTCCTAAAGGGTCTCAAGGGTGTCCCAGAGGGCCCCAGAAAGGTCCAAGTGGATCCCCCCAAATCCACCAGGTCTCCCAAGTCCCCCGGGTTCCGTTCTGTTGGAAAACGTTGTTCCCCATTCAACAACAGAGGGTTCAACGAAAGGATTTTTTTGTCCTATGTTTCCAAATGCCATTCCATTGCAATGTTATAGGAGAGTTGATGCTAGGGAACAAATCTTGGCAGTGTTGGGTGATAAATTGTTCCCGATGGGTAGACGCCAGCTTAGCAAGGATATCCGCGACCTAATTTCCCCTCATTCCCAAGTGACCAAGGATCGAACAGAATTGATCGCTTGTCCCATCTCTGAATAGTGAAGAGATCGTGCAGCATTTCACGATCAGCGTGCGGGGTGAAGGTGAACGTTCAAAAGGCACAGAAGAAGCAGCTTTTGCTACAAACAACCGATGCATGTGTCGAGCGCGTTGTGAAACACTTTTGAAGATAACCCAAAACACCAGAGTCCCCCGTTCTTTGTATGCCTCTGCTTCATCACATGCTATGAGCGGGCGTCTAGTCATGAAAATCATTCACATCCTATACAAGGTTCAATTTGTGCAGAGTAACAGATCAAGCAAGATAAGGGAAACTTCTCGAATGTCTGGAATTGCAGAGTCTTGAAGAGACGCCAATCAAATTGGAACGCTTAGGAATCTGTGACGAGGCCCACTTTCACATGGCAGGAGGAATAATTAGTCATAATTGTCGCTATTGGTCGACAAACTTTTCGTCAGAAGAGACTTCAGCCTGCATTCTACACCGCGTGACGGGCTGTGCTTGCATTTAGAAAACTGGCGTAATTGGTCAAGGTGCTACATGAACAATTCTGGTCTGAATTCACGAGTAAGAACATTGTAGAGGATCATCTTCATGCAAGATGGTGCCAATCCACGTAACGCAAGAGGCGTATGGAACTGGCCCAACACCATCACAAGCAGATGGATAGGATGCAGAACATCCTTCACAAACAGATGAATAGGACGCAGAAAACCATTCACAAACAGATGAATAGGACGCAGAACACCATTCACAAACAGATGAATTGCAGAACCATCTTAGACACTAATTCTTAATGGCCTTCTCATTCGCTCGATTAGGCTCGGTGTGATTTTTATGCGAGGTACTTCGGTGTGATTTTTTTGCGAGGTACTTCGAAGACTAATCCAGGGGAAAAGTGGTCATATTGAAGCCCTTGAAAAAGTTGAAGACATCTTGTTGTTTACAAAGTGTAATGGAAAATGAATAAACAGTTCAAGGTTTAGAATCTAATGCTCATTCGATTTTGTATCGTACATGAAAAGTTATGGAGAGTCTACGACCTGGGAAGAAGGAAGGCTAAAACGCATTGTAAATTTTGAAATGTAAACAAGTATCCAGCTTCACGAAGGAACAAACGTATAATACGACAGAGATCATAAAAAATATTCATCTTTTTCGTTATGAGCTAATGGATTTAAGAATATTGCACAGAACTATGGCTACAATATACCTTTACAACCCAAGATATATTAATTCATACGCCATGAACGGATCGCCTTCTTAAGGTAACCTCTATGTAATCAAGCACTGTTAAGCGTGGATGACCCAATCTTTATTGAACATGCCGTGACACAAGCTTCCTCATAGGTGGACGCCCTGGCAGAACCCACCCCCCCCTCGATATGCAGAGCGCAACAGAACTCTACCAAAACAGGAAACTAATCCGATTAAGAAATGGAACTCTTAATCTGGTTATTGAATGAAAATTATGAGCTTCGGTTACAAAATATGAACTAAATACATAACAGCCACATGCACCAAAATGACCTGAATCCATGTTTATTATTATTATCATTATTAATAATTGTGTGCCCGACTTGTTCGACGTACACATCCTGTCAATATTATTGGGAGAGGTATGCAAGGCAGCGTCGATACAGCTGCCCTTACCGACAATGTTATACTCACTTCGCTTGCATCTGAAGACTCGCTGAGGTTGGGCCAGCGCCAGCAGCATCAACGAGCCTAAGATGGCCACGTACACACTGGACACCATCCTGGGGAGTTGACTGGACACCATCCTGGGGAGTTGAACAAGAAAGGCTACGCACTTCAATATTCCTGAAAGGGAAGTTGGAGTAGTCAGGCAAGATTAGGTGAAACTCTTCTCAACTCGACCGATGGTAGATTAACCAAGGGCATGGATACAACTTAATTGATGCGTACACAATTGTAACTGAAAAGTCTCTTCGTGTCTCATTCTCCCACAGATGGTTTAACTGCAAACATCTTTCGTCCAATTTGATGCCAAGAGTCGTTCCATCGTGATGTTATACGAGAGTTGATAACTGGGAACCTGTCTCTGTAATGTATAGGGATGAATTGTTCTTGCTGGGTAGACACCAGTTTAGCGAGGGAATCTGAGAGTTCGTTTCCTCTTATTCCCGCGTGACCAAGGATCCAGCAAAATTTTACCGCCTGGCTCGCCTCTGACATCGTGAATTGGTCGTGTCGCATTTTTCTGAGGGCAGGGTGATCAAAGCGCAGAGTTTACAGCTGGGTGAGAACACTTAGACTATCTGAAAATATAACAGTTTTAGGGTAGCGGTCGCTTTTTGTAATGGAGATGGCCAGTTCGAGTGAGTGTAGCTCTGCAGAAAATATAGAGGCCTCTTGGGGTAGGGTGGCCGAACGCGAGGTCCCTTCGCCCATGGCGGCGGCTCCCACTCCGCCCTGTGTTTTCGAGCAGTCAGTGTATATATGGCGGTGTTCAGAGTACTGTTCATCGAGTAGTCGTGAGAATTCTCGGCCGTACGCGTTGGTTGGGGTTGTTGCTTTGAGGTACGTCTGCAGGTCTAGGTTGACCAGTGGTGGGCTGATCATCCACGTTGGTGTGGATTTGAAGAATTCGGTAGGAAAATTAAGGCTTGATTGCTTAGAGTCAGATGTTCAGCGAGGTTAGTAAGTAATCCACGCGTAGAGAAAAGGATGGGCATATGTTCTTCCTTCTAGCCGCGAAGAGGCATTTATCGAGAATGTTGGTGACGTCACAGAGTGCTGGGCTATTGATCTAACTTCTTGTCTTGAAATAGTACTGTAGGGAGAATTAGTCTCTCCGGAGCGGAAGAGGAAGTTCGTTAGCAAGCACGTTCAGGGATTCGATGGGTGTGGAACTAGACGCACCGGTTGCGATACGCAGGGCGTTATTTACTATGATTGAGAGAGGTTTAAGGGTGGTTTTGGCTGCTGAACCGTGAACAGTTGCTCCACAGTCAATGCGCGAGCATATTCATGTCCTGAAAAACGTCATGCCGGTGTCCACATCGGCTCCGAATTTCTAAGATTTTAGAGAGGATTAGTCCGGTTGCTTTTTAGCAGCGGGTCTCCAGGGCTGCTATATGAGGTCGCCATGTGAGTTTAGGGTCCCACACAAGACACAAGAACTTTATCGATTCCTCGAATACTAGCGGAGTGTTTTTTAGGTTTAGGGCTGGTTTTAGGTGTAAGCCGGGCACGAGAGTAAAGTGCATGCTTTTCATATTTGGGGGGCGAGAATTGAATCCGCTCAGGAAGACCCAGTTTCCTACTAGGTTTAGGCATTTCTGGAGTTTGTGTTGAATTGTTAAGAGGCTAAGGTGCCTGTAGCACAATTGTAAGTCGTCCGCGTATAGTGCTCCAAGCCATCTTCCGTCGACCGGGAGAATGTCTGCTATCTGGTCGATTTTTGGAGTGTAAAAGACTGAGGATACTTCCTTGGGGGACGCCCATTTCTTGCGGATAGGATGGTGATAAGGTGTCGCAGACCTTAACCCTGGAGGTGCGATTTTGCAGGAATTGGTGGATATAACGTGGTAAGAGGCCTCTCAGCCCTTTGCGGTTGAGATTCTTCATGATGCTTGATTTCCAGAGGGTATCGTATGCTATTTCAAAGTAAAAAAATATGGAAGCCATGTGTTCTCATCGGACAAGTGCCTGTTAATGTTAGATTCCAGTCTTACAAGGTGGTCCGTCGCAGAGTGGCACTTGCGGCCACCTCACTGGATGCTGTTCAGGCCTGCATGCAGATCAAGGTAGTCGACGAGGCGCGTATTCATCATGGCTTCTTAACATGATGGATACCACCGTTATTGGCTTTGAGACGCATTTCTTTACGGCGATAGCTTGGTGTGTGTTTGCTTTGTGAGCAATTGCGCTCTTCTTCTTCATTTATTAATTGCTTTCATGTTCCACCGGAGTCCCAACGCGAAGTTAATGCAGACTCCCCCGTAGGGCGGTCGCTCTTCTTCTGTGGTAGCCTTTTCCAACTGTGTGGGTGATTGTGTAGAGTGAGAAGTAATATGACTGGTTGTGCGGAGGTCCCGCGTATGAGCTCTGCTAGATAAGAGCTGTCAGCGAGGTCGTGATAGTTCTCGTTGATGGTGTGTTCGTAAGTTGGGTTTGTTGACGGGGGATCTTGTTCCTCGCAATGGTTTTCCACGTATGGAGCCACATTTGAGGCAGGTGGAGGTAGTTCTGGGGTTTGGTCCTGACGGTCCGTAATTTGAGTGTTGTTTCTGACCTTTTTGCTCAGTGGTGCCTGGATATCTGAAGTTTCCTCATCTCTTTGTCGTTTTGTTTTTATATTAGCAAGCCTTGCTGTGTAGTCGACTGCGGGAGATGCATCTATCTCGCAGTCTTCCGGGTCTTAGTATAAATAATTTCTAGAACTGCGCGTCTCTGGTGCGGGGCCGGTCGCGGGGCTGGGTGAGGAAGCACTGCAGCCAGGTAGGAGTGTTGGGGTCATGTAACGATGTTGTTCTGATGATTTGTGGATGTCGTGGGGGGATTTTGGTTGGCTTGTCGATTTGACTGCTCGGACATAATTGAGGCGGTTTGGGTTTTCGTCTTTCCAGATTTAGATAGCTTGTTTCGGAGTAACTCTGCGTTCATTTTGTGTGGTTGTTATTTCTTTTTGGTCCATGTGTACAGGCAGTCGCGGTCGCCTGCTGCATGGTAGCATGAGCAGTGATGGCATTTACGGCGGCGGACTGTGCAGTCTTTTCTATCGTGCTCGCCCGCGCATTCCTTGCAACGTGGGGTGTGTGTGGCTGGCAGTATGCGATGACGTGGCCGTATTCTAGGCATTTTTTTGCACATTGGGAGCAATGTTGCTTCTGGGTAAGTTTTGGTTCTTTCTTGTTCACCCGGGCTTACTGCGAATTCTGGTGCGTCGTGTCTCGGATAGGTAATTTGGTATGCAGTGGAACTTGCGTTACGTGATTTTACCATCAATGTTGCTTGACGAACTTTGGTAACTCCGTAGTCTTTAGCTAGACCTTCAGCGAAAGAACAGAGGTCTGTTGTAAGCGTGTAAAGGGAAGTGTATATAATCAGTTTGGTATCGTTGAAGGATGGATGCATTTCAACTAACTTTGAGTTTGTTCATGTGGGTAATCTTTTGTGTAGCGTTACTTTGCTCAATTCTTGTGACGTCTGCCAGATATTTCTTTTCCTGTCGTTGTATTTCTCTGTTTTCCTCCTAGTTGTTCGGTTAGTGACTTCATTATAAATGGGTTAGCTGGAAGGCAACTTCGTTTGCACCACTTTCGTTGAACGTGAGGAAGTGGGTGGGAAATGGTGCAAATCTCTCCCGGGTAGGAGGGTCATTTTGAGAAGAGCGCATAGAGACTGCAGCCTCTCGTCGCCCGACCCCGTGATCTATCAGGTATTGGAGGATCGCTCTCTCCCTCTCCTCCTCTGGGCAGTCTCGTGTCCGGTGAGGTGTCCGTCAACTTTGCAATAAAAACAGTGCTGTTCTTCGGATTGGCATGACTGGGGATCTTCCAGTTTGACGTGGTCGTCCTGGGAGTAGTATGAGAATCTTTGCTCACCGTTAGTTTCCTCTCGTGTGTCCGTATTTCTGGCATTTAGAACATCGCATCGGACGTCTTTCAAATGGTGTAGCCTTCATTTTTGTGGCGCAGAAAGGAATGTCCAAGTAGTATGGTGGAGTAGGGCAGTCGTCCCTTGCAAGATCTCCTGATTTGCTTCGCTATAATATACAGTGTGGAGCAAAGCTACCCGCGGGTCTACTTCATGTCAATCTGTATCAATATGGTAAAGTCGTTTGGTATCGTGTATCACGAGGCTAAATTAATTTAATGAATAGTAGCACAATACACTTCCACGAGATGTTTCACATAGCATAGACGACACGACCAATACCTTATAAATCCCAATTGTAATCGACTTTGTTCGAAAAGAAAGGTTCGACAGCAGCAGAAGAGGTGCGGCGAGCGCGTGCTGACACCAACAGTTGGGCAAGAGCTGCCGTGGCAATCGCGTTACCAATGGTCGTCCATATTGAACAATAATCCATTTCAAACAGCATAACAACGGCACAGTTAATAACTGGGAAGCTAACTTAATCCGCCTAGTTGAAGGTCCATCAGGCAATCAGAGCTTTCAGCAACTCTACAATGCAGCCGCTCATCATTGGAGCAATGTGAATTGAAAATATATATATTACATGGGTCGAAGAAGGCTTGCTGTAGAAACGTCAACGTCCAATGGGAAGGTTCATATTTTTTCTGTAGTGATTAAGTACAGTACGTATATGGTGAAAGTGTGACTTTTAGTGACACGCGGTCATGCATCAAGCCTCGAATAGCCCGCTGCAGTCTGGCTTCGTAGATGCTATAACCCCGAACAGCCCGCTGCCGTCCTGCTTCCTAGACGAGCTTATTTGATTTCATATAAACCTCATTTCCATCGGAGCCTCAACGTGAGTCATTACAGGCTCCCCCGTAGGGCTCGCCGATCATGGATTCCAGTAAGCTCACACGCATCGGCATGCGAGAAAAACCAATGTTGGCAAGGATAGAACATTTAGAGTAGTATTGGTAGTTGCTTCCACGTAACGCGAAGTTGATGCAGACTCTCCAGTAGGGCTGTGGTACATATTGCAAATTTCAGTTGTGTAAGACGCGTGCTGGCGAGCACAAGAAGAATGTTTAGCCGGAACGGATCTCCGCTAACAAACATTTAGAACTTAACAATGTAATATGTATGCACGCCGGTGCGCACAGGTAGCATCGTCGAGATTAGTACAAGGTTTACGGCTACAGGGACATAGTCAGCTCAGACAGCAACGCATCGTCATGTTTACAGCTACGCGGTCAAGTTGTTCAAGTACAATTTAGTTATTCAGGTAAGATCAAAATTCGAATGAACCGAAATGAATCCCCGCCTCCATCCCCTCAGAGCCTCACGAATAATACGTACACGCCAGTGCGCAGATAGTATCGTCTAAATTGATACAAGGTTTACGGCTACACGGACAAAGTCAGCTCTGACAGCAACGCAACACTTCTGTTCACAGCTACGCGTTCTCATTAATTTTTAGGTAGACAATTTAATTAATTAGGCAAGATAAAGACTCAGACGAAACAAATCCCCGTCTCCAACCCCTCAGAACCTCAGGAGCAATATGTACGCGCGCCAGTGAGCACAGATGGTATCGTCGAAATTAGTACAAGGTTTATGGCTTCACGGATTAGAGCAACTTTAACCGCATTGAACCACAAGGTCTATAGTTTCAACAACTTAATTTACATATGATCCGTGCAAGCGCGAGCGAGCACGGACTAAAAAATCACTCATTCACAAAACTGCAAACAGGGACTCTCGCACAAATACACTTGCAGTTCTTAATGAAATTGTGGATCGTAAAGAAGAAAGGGACGGTTCATCGTGGGCTGAAAAACTGCTCAGCTTATTGAAATCAAACTTATTGATTAAGGGGATAGGGTGGGGGGCCAGAGTTCCCCGGGTGCCGAGACGAACTGAAGCCCCGATTAGCCAACTGACGTACGGCCGGTGGTGCCAAGGTTACCAAGAGTCCAATAAGCAGCACATTAATGTTATTGTTTTTCAAACTGGTAAGGTACGCGGAATTAATTTGCAAACAAAGTTTGACAAGGCTACATGTGAGGCGAATTTTAAGAGTCATAAAACTGCCGGTGGTTCTGACAGTGAATACGTTGCAATGGATGGGTCTGAGCTATTTTCTCAAAATGTGTTTTCAAAAGGATCGAGAACACGTCTGAGTTACTTTAAATGTATAATAATGGGATGGTGGTTGCCAACATTGGGCTAAAATTTAAACATTCGATAAACGAAAATATAAA
>SDVV010029771.1:0-11764 GCA_016164225.1 Gammarus roeselii | reverse complement strand
TATCTTCACTATCATCACTATCATCACTATCATCACTATCATCACTATCATCACTATCATCACTATCATCACTATCATCACTATCATCACTATCATCACTATCATCACTATCATCACCAGCATCACTATCATCACTATCATCACTATCATCACTATCATTACTACCATCACTAACAATAGGTGGTAAGCTTGCGTAGTCAATGTGGGTGTAAGCACCACAGATGCTGGAGAGGGTGTTACTTCAGCTCTATTTTGTTGGCGTTTCTTCGCCAGCAAAAAAGTTACTGTAAAACTCAAACAACACGAATAACAAATTGTCCATCTTGAAATTGAACATTATATATAATTGTGTTGCTGGGTTATAAAAGGACAAGGCTCTTAATTAAGTACATAGAACAAATTTCCGTAACTATCAAATATAGGACAACAAATTATGATGAAAGATTTTTGTCCATCTGATATCGTGGACGAGTATTTCTGTGCAACGTTTCAGTCACAAATAAAAATCAAACAGATTGACAGACTTCGGCCATTAAACAGAAAATGAATGTCAGGTGGTAGGTCTGCAACGGTGCTTTACCTTTTCTCTCTCCACCCTGCCGCCCCTCAGAAAAGAACAGTATCGATCTTCAATTTTAAAAATATTCAATCTTTATGATATTATAACAATTCGAACAATTATCCTGTAATATAAAAAAAAAGGTTGTCCAGTTGATCTGGCCACACCAGACGTCGTTCTGTGACACATACATCTTGTCGTCCTGGAAGGAATCCAGACTATGCATGAGATTCCTTCGAATATGAAATAGATGCGGAAGTGTGTTCACTTCACATTTATGAGAGAGCGGTTAGGGGTCACATTTATGAGAGAGCGGTGAGGGGGTCAAACTATTCTGAAGATCTAGCAATAAACCTCCAGTCCTGCAAGTCCTTTACAGATCGCAGTTCCTGTAAGCAAGGATGCGTTGAGGCCCGAGGCTGGAGGAGAGGGAGGGAATCCTGTCGAGTGGGAGTCGACAGCAGGCAATTAGAAGAGTCAACAATGGCTTGAGGAGTTGGGACTTGAGCGCTCGAAAAGAAAGCTCGACTTCTTTTGGAACGACAGAAGTGAGTTTCTCTTTTCACCGTCTTGGTGAATGTGAATAAACAAACTCATAATAGAATGAAAGAAGAAGCTGTCGGGTAAGAGGGCTTTAACTGATGTGTCGGACTGCAGGAAAAAAATACAACAATTTTTGGAGCGACGGAAGTAAGCTTCCGTTACCGCCATCTTGGTGAATGTAAATTGAAACATTACAACGGAAAAAAAATAGATGTTATCGGAAACGAGGATAGAGACGGAGAAGATGTTTTACTTTATATCGGGAGAAGCTCTTGCAGATGTTTTGATGGTTTGATGGAGGAAGTTGTGGCATCAAAAACGACATTATTTAATTCAATTTTCCTAATACCATTACATAAAATATCAATGCACACGACTATTTAATATAATATAAGATATGGCGACAAATGTGGTCTGTTTCACCAATAGGCTAGAGATAAACACAAGTTGATCTGACTGCTGTCGAGAAGACTTGGGCTAAACGGGTCGAGGAAGCAATAAGGCGTCTATTACAGTCAAATGACGATGCCATGACGGTGGCCCTCCCTGACCTGCCATCAATGTGTCCCTCATCTGACCTGCCATCACGGTGTCCCTCTCTGACCTGCCATCGCGGTGTCCCTCCCTAACCTGCCATCACTGTGTCCCTCCCTGACCTTCCATCACGGTGTCCCTCCCTGACCTGCCATCACGGTGTACCTTCCTGACTTGCCATCACTATGTCTCTCCCTGATTTGCCGTCACCCTGTCCTCCTCTGACCTTGCGTCACGGTGTTCATTTTTGACATGCCGTCACAAGTGTTTACAAGTGTTTACAAGTGTAGGAAGGCAACAACAGGCTATTGGTCCAAATTAGGTTGCCTTTTGATGGTAGGAAGATTAATTTTGCCGTAAAACGTCTGAAAGCACTTCACGTGTCATTGCGATTTCTGTTTTTAAAACATCAAGAAAGAGAGAGGTTTAGGTTCGCTACTTAGGATTAGGCACTTAAGAAATCATAGAGCCGTGACATAAACGTTTCGATTGTATTGCTGTTTACGATATCCGCTAGAAGTTTGTTCCATTCTTCGACAACTCTATACGTGAAGAAATTGCGCGTGATGTCGAGTGAGAAACGTTTCCCAACGATTTTGTATCCATTGTTCCTAGACACTCCGTTCATATCTAGTGAAAAGGCTCGCTCGGTTGACGTTTTCCTTACTCTTCATAGTCTTCCACATCTCGATCCTGTCACCTCTGACTCGACACATCTTTCGCGAATAAAGGTTGAGTTCACGTAGTCTGTTTTTGTACGATTTATTGCGCAGCGAACGGATAAGTTTGGTAGCTCTAAGTTGAACCTTCTCTAATTTTAAAGCGATTTTCCTAATACATGGAGATCAGAAATGAACGGAATACTCGAGATGCGGTCTAAAAACTGTATTGTATAACTTAAGAATGCTGGTGTCTGTTTTTGTCCGAGATCGTGCAAGCTATCATAATTAGCATTTTCTTGTGTTGTATTGGAGCATCGTTACATCGCTTTCTGTTTTTTAAGTCGGTACTAATGATGACACCTAGATTTCTCTTCGGTGACAGGAATCAGTTTCTTTCCGGACATTTAATATTCGTACTTGAGGTTATGAGGATCTAAGTGCATAACTTTACATTTGTCTACATTACATTTCATTTGCCACTTTTCTGCCAATCAACAGTTTTTTTCAAGTCTAATTGGATCTGCTGACACTCAAGTTCAGTCAAGGTGTCCCTTCCTGACCTACCGTACCAGTGTCCCTCGCTGACCAGCCGTCACAGTGTCTCTCCCTAACATTTCGTCACGGTGTCCCTTCCTGACCTGCCTTAGACGCACATTCGTATTTGCCGTTGCAAATGTGTATTTTCCCCACAAATGAAATACCTGTCTCACCTGTCTCATTATTACATGTTTCATTATAACCTGTCTCCTTATTACCTGTCTCATTATTACATGTCTCATTATTACCTGTCTCATTATTGCCAGTCTCATTATTACCTCTTTCATCATAACCTGTCTCATTATTACCTGTCTTTTTATTACATGTCTCATTATTACCTGTCTCATTATTGCCTGTCTCATTATTACCTGTTTCATTATAACCTGTCACATTATTACCTGTCTCATTATTACATGTCTCATTATTACCTGTCTCATTATTGCCTATCTCATTATTACCTGTCTCATTATTTCCTGTCTCATTATTACCTGTCTTATTATTACTCCTTCGTCCATTACAAGCTTTTGCAATCACAGCGAAGGAGTGTTGTCTGTCATGGTCTGTCATGGTATTATAATATCCCTAGACGGAATATTGTGATTCCCACTGTCATATCTTCTTAGCGGACACAGTATCAACAAGCCACACAATACATGTCGGCTGTGCAAAACCAAGGCCAGGCATATGGTTATATGAGATCGACATGAGACCAGGGTCGATTTTATCATGACGTCGCATTTTTGAATAAACAATCTGTGATGTGGAACGCCAAAGAAGTTTTCATAATGAGTATCGTGTGTTCCTGTACAAATGAGTTAAGCTTACTCAGCATCTTTGCTTATAGCGTTGACATAGATTTTATTCACGAGAAAATATCCCAGGCATAATTATTTTGTTCTGTAAATTATATCGAGCATAGGAGCATACTATAATAGCCATGCGCTTTCTCTCCACGATTTTCATGCAGTGTCCCCGTCACTTCAGTTAGTTAGAAGAGAAGGCAGTCGAAGGACTTACCCAGTATCATAAAATAGTCAATTTGCAAATTCGATCAATCATGCATATGCAGAGTTCATATGGACCGTGATCATTGGTCGTGCCCACTGACCGTGCTTATCGACCCTGTCCTCAGCCCATTGGCCATGCCCATTGCCCTTACCAACTCCATGTAGTCATTGACCGAGTTATTCGCCCGAACCCTTAGCTTTGACTATACTAATTAAAGTACCCACTGCCTGTGCCTATTAGCCGTGCTTGCTGACTGCACCCATCGACCGTACTTCTGACCGTGCCCATTGATCGTACCATGTGGCCGTGCCAATTAACCCCACCTATAGCCTTGCATATTGCATGCACCTATTGACCGTGTAAATTGATCAGTAATTTCTTGGCGCTGAAGGGGATGTTCACTGAAGCATCGTAATTTATAACCCGCTGCATATTGCATTATTGTAAAGAGCAGAACTTCGGTGATCGTAATGTTTATTACGTAAATCAATTGAAAGGTTTTGCTGTGCTGCATCAATTGAAAGATTGTGCTGTGCTGCATTAATTGAAAGATATTGCTATGCTGCATCAATTGAAAGATATTGCTGTGCTGCATCAATTGAAAGATATTGCTGCGCTGCATCAATTGAAAGATATTGCTGTGCTGCATCAATTGAAAGATATTGCTGTGCTGCATCAATTGAAAGATATTGCTATGCTGCATCAATTTAAAGATATTGCTGTGCTGCATCAATTGAAAGATATTGCTGTGCTGCATCAATTGAAAGATATTGCTGTGCTGCATCAATTGAAAGATATTGCTGAGCTGCATCAAATGAAAGATATTGCTGAGCTGCATCAATTGAAAGATATTGCTGTGCTGCATCAGTTGAAAAATATTGCTGTGCTGCATCAAATGAAAGATATTGCTGTGCTCCATCAATTGAAAGATATTGCTGTGCTGCATCAATTGAAAGATATTGCTGTGCTACATCAATTGATAGATATTGTTGTGCTGCATCAATTGAAAGATATTGCTGTGCTGCATCAATTGAAAGATATTGCTGTGTTGCATCAATTGAGATATATTGCTGTGCTGCATCAATTGAAAGATGTTGCTGTGCTGCATCAATTTAAAGATGTTGCTGTGCTGCATCAATTGAAAGATATTACTGTGCTGCATCAATTGAAAGATAATGCTGTGCTGCATCAAATGAAAGATATTGCTTGGCTCCATCAATTGAAAGATATTGCTGTGCTGCATCAATTGAAAGATATTGCTGTGTTTCATCAATTGAAAGATATTGTTGTGATGCATCAATTGAAATATATTGCTGTGCTGCATCGATTGATAGATATTGCTCTGCTGCATCAATTGAAAGATATTGCTGTGCTGCATCAATTGAAAGATATTGCTGTGCTGCATCAATTGAAAGATATTGATGTGCTGCATCAACTGAAATATATTGCTGTGCTGCATCAATTGAAAGATATTGCTGTGCTGCATCGATTGAAAGATATTGTTGTGCTGCATCAATTGAAAGATAGTGCTCTGCTGCATCAATTGAAAGATATTGCTGTGCTGCATCAATTGAAACATATTGCTGTACTGCATCAATTGAAAGATATTGCTGTGCTGC
This sequence comes from Gammarus roeselii, assembly GCA_016164225.1. Taxonomy (NCBI): domain Eukaryota; kingdom Metazoa; phylum Arthropoda; class Malacostraca; order Amphipoda; family Gammaridae; genus Gammarus; species Gammarus roeselii. The sequence continues at coordinate 6,302 of SDVV010029771.1, read as the reverse complement.
ATCAATTGAAAGATATTGCTGTGCTGCATCAATTGAAAGATATTTCTGTGCTGCAGCAATTGAAAGATATTGTTGTACTGCATCAATTGAAAGATATTGCTGTGCTGCATCAATTGAAAGATATTGCTGATGTTTTTGGGTTCCTTCCTTTTAACACTTTCCATTTATTACAAGAATCAGCAATCAGCAAATAATAACAGCATCGCGTATCACCTCTTCCTTTTTATTATCAAAGTGCAATCAATGTCGGAAAAGCCGGCATGAACATTTTTTCCGGAAAAAAACTTCGTCCAGTCAGGATAAGTCTTAGATGCAGACTGGCTTGAGACGATGACTTCGACGTGATGAATAATGACTGGAAATGAAGGCGTCAACGATTGCATATCGCTATTGGTTTGCCAGTCGATAAAAATTGAAAGCCAACGGTATGAATCTCTCTTTATTATTTCAAATGTGGAGAGAAGAATGGCTGTTTTACTACAGGGAATGCAGTCAAGTATCATTTGTAAGTTAGAGTAGCCTTGCAGTAGCTTCTTCTCCCCGTCAGCTCCTCCTCCTCTAACCTATCCCTCCCCTAACCTTCTCCTATCCATCCTTCTCCCCCTATCCCTCTTCTACCCCTCCCTCTCCTATCCTTCTCCTCCACCCTATCCCTCCCCTACCGCTCTTCTATGTCAAGACCATCAAATCAGATTTAATAACCCTTGTTGGGTTCATTACAAACAGGTTATCGATGAAATGGGACTTAGTATGAACGGTTATGTCCATCTTACTTCCATAGCTGAACATCCATTGGGCACAATGAATGAATGATATCTTAATTCATTCACAAAACGGAATGGCATACTGTCCAGCACAATAATCCTATATTTACATATATATTTACATATACATTTTATTGCAGATTATTGAGATTTACCCAAATTGGTGTGTCTACCTCAGCTGCGAGTCTCTACGTCTCTTTGTGGTAAATCAAACCAGACTCCCAAATAAACGAACACAAACATCCAGATACTTAAGTTGAATAAGGTCATCAGCCACTCTGCGCGAGGCAAGGTCATTAGGTCATCAGTCACTCTGCGCGAGGCAAGGTCATTAGGTCATCAGCCACTCTGTGCGAGGCAAGGTCATTAGGTCAGCAGTCACTCTGCGCGAGGCAAGGTCATTAGGTCATCAGTCACTCTGCGCGAGGCAAGGTCATTAGGTCAGCAGTCACTCTGCGCGAGGCAAGGTCATTAGGTCATCAGCCACTCTGTGCGAGGCAAGGTCATTAGGTCATCAGCCACTCTGCGCGAGGCAAGGTCATTAGGTCATCAGTCACTCTGCGCGAGGCAAGGTCCTTAGGTCATCATACACTCAGCTCGAGGCAAGAACATTAGGTAATCAGTCACTCTGCGCGAGGCAAGGTCATTAGGTCATCAGTCACTCTGCGCGAGGCAATGTCATTAGGTCGTCAGTCACTCTGCGCGAGGCAAGGTCATTAGGTCATCAGTCACTCTGCGCGAGGCATGGTCATTAGGTCATCAGCCACCCTGCGCGAGGCAAGGTCATTAGGTCGTCAGCCACTCTGCGCGAGGCAAGGTCATTAGGTCATCAGCTACTCTGCTCGAGGCAAGGTCATTAGGTCATCAACCACTCTGCTCGAGGCAAGGTTATTAGGTTATCAGTTACTCTGCGCGAGGCAAGTTCATTAGGTCATCAGCTACTCTGCGCGAGGCAAGGTCATTAGGTCATCAGCCACTCTGCGCGAGACAAGGTCATTATGTCATCAGCCACAATGTGCAAGACAAGGTCATTATGTCATCAGCCAGTCAGCGCGAGGCAAGTTAATTAGGTCATCAGCCACTCTGCTCGAGGCAAGGTCCTTAGGTCATCAACCACTCTGCGCGAGGCAAGGTCATTAAGTGATCAGTTACTCTGCGCGAGGCAAGGTCCTTAGGTCGTCAGTCACTCTGCGTGAGGCAAGGTCCTCAGGTCCTCAGCCACTCTGTGCGAGACAAGGTCAATAGGTCATCAGCCAGTCTCCGCGAGGCAAGGTAATTAGGTCATCAGCCACTCTGCTGGAGGCAAGGTCATTAGGTCATCAGTTACTCTGCGCGAGGCAAGGTCCTTAGGTCATCAGCCACTCTGCGCGAGGCAATGTCATTAGGTCGTCAGTCACTCTGCTCGAGGCAAGGTCGTTAGATCATCAGCCACTCTGCGCGAGGCAAGGTCATTAGGTCTTCAGCCACACTACTCGAGGCAAGGTCATTAGGTCATCAGCCAATCTGCGCGAAGCAAGGTCATCAGGTCTTCAGCTACTCTGCTCGAGGCAAGGTCATTAGGTCATCAGTTACTCTGTGCCAGGCAAGGTCTTCAGGTCATCAGCCACTCTATGAGAGGCAAGGTCGTTAGGTCACCAGCCACTCTGCACGAGGCAAGGTCATTAGATCTTCAGCCACACTACTCGAGGCAAGGTCATTAGGTCTACAGTCACTCTGTGCGAGGCTAGGTCATTAGGTCTACAGTCACTCTGTGCGAGGCTAGGTCATTAGGTCTACAGTCACTCTGTGCGAGGCAAGGTCATTAGATCATCAGCCTCTCTGCGCGAGGCAATGAGTCAAGCTGCAATTGACGTTAGTAAAGAGGGCTCCTGAAATTGATCTTTGTACTCACTTAAGTATTAAGCGTAAGTGATCGGCTGCCTAACACCACACAAACAGACACACATACAAACGAACACCATCCCTCCCTACCCCTCCCCTCCTGCAGCTCGGACGAAGGCCTACAAAAACTGTGCTTCATTTAAGAAAAGCACGAGACTTTTGGTCGAATCTCAACGTCGAATAGAATTTATCTATTGTGTCCGGCTAAGGATTTAATTATCGGCGTGAACAATGGGCTGGCTATTGTACTGACGGTCGGCACTGCCGGACGTGAGAGGAGCAAAGAAATCGTCTGCAATGCTGGCCGTGGAAGGGACTAAGAAGTTTGCCGCACTGAAGGTGTGAAAAGGACAAAGAAGTCGTCTGCAATGCTGGGCATGAAATATCCAAGACGACGTCCACAATACTGGGCGTGAAAGGGCCAAGAAGTTGTCCTCAATGCTGGGCGTGAAAGGGCTAAAGAAGTCGTCCTCAATTCTGGGCGTAAAAGGCACACAAAAAACGGCCGCACTGCAGGGCGTGAAAGGAACCAAGAAGCCGTCAGCATAACAGGACGTGAATGGCACCAAGAAGTTGTCTGCAATGCTGGGTGTGAAAGAGATATAGAAGTCGCCTGCCCTGCAGAACGCAATAGGGTGCCTAAAAACGTCAGCCCTGCAGGGCGTGAAAGAAACAAAGAATTTGTCCGCCCTGCAGGGCGTGAAAGAAACAAAGAATTTGTCCGCCCTGCAGGGCGTGAAAGAGACCAAGAATCGTCCTAACTGCAGAGCTTGGAATTTTTCGGTGAAAACTCTCACTAAACGGTGGATGTGTGGACCATTGACTACGTTAACCGTCATACATGACCTACTAACATGTTCAGCAATATTATCACTGATGCAAAGAAGTTATTATTTTCCTCAGGAAGAGGCAATCAACAATCCTTAATTGCATACCGTGGCAGGTTCCTGTAAACTGTCAGCAATTGCGTTATCCGTGGTCAATTATCCAAGCTATTTAATTACAATTCTATCATTAATCATCCAATATCGCCTACCATCCTTATTTTCCTTATGGCAAATCAAGTAAGTTTTCATCTTCTTTTTCTGTTATCGTGTTATTTGCTCGCGATGATCACAATAGATTGATTCGGTCGCTCTTGCCCTGTTACCAGCCAGTGTTGCAATTAGTTCAGGTAATACCAACATAATTGCTGAAGAATGAGGGTTTAAACTTGTATCAGCTGTGAAGCACGTCCTGTCGAGCCCGTCGTGTTGAACTCGACAAGTTTAGCCCATCCTGTCTAAACCGTCATGTTGAGCAGGTCCACGTCGAGACCGTCATGTCGAGTCCGTCCATTATGTCGAGCCCGCCCTGTCGAAACCATCACGCCTGTCTTGATGAATCCGTCCAGTTGAGGCTGTCATGTAGAGCCCGACCTGTCTGTCGACCCTGTCTTGACGTACACGACCTGTCGGTCGAATCCGTCATGTCGAGCGCATGCTGTACGTCGAGCTTGACCTGTTGAGTCCGTCCCGTCGAGCCCGTCCTGTCGAGCCCTTCCTGTCAAGCTCGCACTGTCGAGCCAGTCTTGTTAAGCTGTTCTCTTATTGCTAGCGTTGCGACGGCCCGGTATCATATACCGGTCTGTTTTATTACCCACCACCCGAACTTGTCTCCAAGATCCTCCTGGCACTCGGCCGGCCATGATAGTCCCTCGTCATGTAGGCATAAAAATACTCCCTTCGCAAGCCCCTCATACCATTCTTTCCTCATCACCCCTCACCTCCAATCTCACCCCTCACTACTTTCACCCTACCTCCCCTCGTCCTCACCGTCCCTCCTTCACGCAGTGACGTGCCGTAGAGCCACACTAGAAGAGCCTTCTTGACGTGACCGTAGAGCCACATTAGAAGAGCCTTCTTGACGTGACCGTAGAGCCACATTAGAAGAGCCTTCCTGACGTAACCGTAGAGCCACATTAGAAAAGCCTTCCTGACGTAACCGTAGAGCCACATTAGAAGAGCCTTCTTGACGTTACCGTAGAGCCACATTAGAAGAGCCTTCCTAACGTGATCGTAGAGCCACATTAGAAGAGCCTCCCTGACGTGATCGTAGAGCTACATTAGAAGAGCCTTCCTGACGTGATCGTAGAGCTACATTAGAAGAGCCTTCCTGACGTGATCGTAGAGCCACATCAGGAGAGCCTTCCTGACGTGATCATAGAGCCACATTAGAAGAGCCTCCCTGACGTGATCGTAGAGCCACATTAAAAGAGCCTTCCTGACGTGATCGTAGAGCCACATTAGAAGAGCCTCCCTGACGTGATCGTAGAGCCACACCAGAAGAGCCTCCCTCAAGTTTGAATGTTAGTGCAATAAGAACTCGGTGATATCGTTCGTTAGACAGACAGTGGCTCAAAGATTGGCGTGCAGGGTGACATGAGACTTGGCGTGCCGTGAGGCTCAGGACACTGCATGTGGTAGGGCTTAACACCTGGCGTCGTGAGGCTCAGGATCTATAGGCGGGCCGTGAAGCTCAGGATATTGCGTGCGGTGAGGCTCAGAACATTCCGTGCAGTGAGGCTTAAGACATGGCGTGTGGTGAGGCTTGGGACTTGGCGTGGTTTGACGCAGAGGACAAAACACGCCTTGGGGATCGTGACCAGGCTTGCTTTTTATGTCTAGAGTGAATCTTTCCTCCTTTCCTACATTTTCGGGTTCCCTTTGGTTTTGATTCTCAATTTTTTTTTCATATTTTTCCTGCATTACTGACGATAATCATGGATTTTTTTGTTAAATGTTCGCCGTAAATTAATCGTACATAAATTCCATTAACAATAATCGAAGCTAAAAATCAGAAGTTTCAGATGAGCTAACTGTAGAAGGTGACATATTTTACTGGTAGCCCTGCAACAGCAATACACGAGCGTCTCTCACAAGAGCACCTTCCATCACAGAGCGTAGCCCTTCAACAGCAATGCACGAGCGTGCTCTCACAAGAGCACCTTCCATCACAGAGCGTAGCCCTTCAACAGCAATACACGAGCGTGATCTCACAAGAGCACCTTCCATCACAGAGCGTAGCCCTTCAACAGGAACACACGAGCGTGCTCTTACAAGAGCACTTCATCACGAAGCGTGGCCCATCGACAGCAACACACGAGCGTGCTCTTACTAGAGCACTGTCCACCACGAAGCGTAGCACATCAACAGCAATACACGAGCGTGCTCTTACAAGGGCACTGTCCATCACAGAGCGTAACCCTTCAACAACAACACGGGCATGCTCCTACGCGAGTACTGTCCATCACGGAGCTTAGCCCACCAACAGCAATACATGAGTGTGCGCTTACAAGGGCACTATCCATCTCAGAGCGTAACATCGCAAGATTAAAAGCACAAATCTGTAGTCTTATGTTCATCTTCAAATCTTTCGAAGATTTTGGTTTATTGATGTTGACTCTTTCCTTTAGATATCCTTTAGATAAAACAGTTAGGAGCAGTTAGGTCCGGTGATCTTGGTGGCCAGGCGAGTGCAGCTCAACGAGAGATAATATTATTGACCAACGTTCTATGCCGCACCTCCAAATCTAAATCGCTTGTCTAAATGTGCAATGAGTGGCCATTTTTGGCCCTAATACGTAACAGTGTGCGTAGTATGATATATATATACATA
>SDVV010029770.1:0-11764 GCA_016164225.1 Gammarus roeselii | reverse complement strand
TATATTTATAGATATTGAAATAATCATCTAAATAGTCAGGTGTTTAAAGCCATATAAAAATATAGTGGATAGCGTATCCGACTGCAGTGCCAGCCTCCGGTCGTGAATTCGAGACTCAGCAAAAACATGTTGGTTTTGTGGAAGGGAGATTGGGCGTCCCCCCCCCTATCTATGTCAGCCTATCTTAGCCACCCACCTCATAAGAGGGAAACGGCTGTATGTGTATAAATACAATAAATTTAATCTGTTCAGTTACGGTCCTCATTGAAACTTAGTGCATGCTTTGCCCATTCCTCAGTCATATTCCATTCTAAGTTTGTCGTCTGTTGATTTAGTGCATACACACGAAGGAATGGTCTGAGGGGAGTTTCATGTTACATTAGGAGGTAAAATACTAGATTACAGTTGACTATTATGTTGGTTGACAACAAAAACCTCTTACACCATACCGTGTTTCGATAATCACTGAATGCTGTTCCCATTACCAATGTTATCTCTTAGTGAATAAACGAATTGAAATATTTTAAACATGGGTGATTCAAATTCAATTACCGTAGAAGAAAAGTTTAGTAGGTAATACGTAAATGGTTAATACTAAACTGAATAATCATGCATATGATATCGTCAACAAGACACATCAAGACACATCTAAGCACGCTGACATGGCACAAAGTATTGTTACCCAACATTCAGGGGAATTCCGTATATGTTAATCCTAATTCAGAATCTTTCGACCATTATCTCGGCTAAGAAAGATATGTTTGCGCAAGTTTGGTCGTTTTTCCGTAAGGCATCTAAATCGCAGATAGTTCGATCCTCCAATTTGTTTTCGTCTACGAAAATTCGATCAGAATACACGAGCAATGGAATCAGGATTCTGATGGTTACAGCAAGGTATTTTCTCGTTAACAGTGGTACCATGCATTTCGTATCCAGTTCAGCAGATCTCTTGCATTGAACTAGTGTCAATAAATGGACGATCCAGTGACAACGGAATATGAAGACGAAAGACCAAACACTATTCTGATTTTTTCTTGTAACACAAAAACCACCTTTATAATGTCTATATAAACTAAGTTCACATACTGTATATATTATTGTTAATCGACCACATAAAGGAGCATACGTATGAAGATGAAACAAACCCCATATGGAAGGATATGTCTAAAAGTTTATTTCGTTCAATAAAGGCCTCAACTATTCCATAACATAACGTCGTTACAATCGTTTTTGAAGAATCTATATTTTCAAGGGTCACTTTACTAGTGAGCAGCGAGTTTTCATCGTTTTACAGAATCACTCCAACCCTTAACCAATCAAAGTGAAAGTGCATTTGTCGAGGAATGTAACCTGGATACAACATAAGAATTGACATCAATTCGAACAGCAAATGGAGAGCAATTTACAGCACACGTAACCTGAACTCGCGTAATTCAGGACGCTAAAAGAATGCAAGATCAGAAGTAGACTTTGCCAAATTGAACGAAATCATTAAAAAACTATCCAGCGGTGAATGGAAACAGGCTGGTGAAGTCGGAATCAGTCGGGAGTCTGTCAAGCTCTCGACCTTTCACTATGAAAATATTCACGGTTTCTACAGAACTCGTTTCATTTTCCTCCCAGAAAATAATTTCCATCATATACCTATACGCACTTTTGTCCCTACTACAAATCACTCAAACACGAATATAACAGCTTGGATTTAAGAACAAAAACATTACTGAATTACAACATTTATGTGATTTGACTACTTTTAATCTGAAACCATTTTAATCATTGAAATACATTTCTCTAAACTAAGCTGCCAAGACTCTTGCATTAGCGTTGAATTTAGTTCACCGACATATTGTAATTTAAAGAAGCACGAGAGGGGATCTATCGACTTTCATTGTGCATTGAATTATCAACAATAATCAGAATGAATCAAAAGGAATAATCCATCTTTAATAGCAACAAACGATGGCAGATAGTTGTCATCATTAAAATGCCCTCTCGGCAGCTGTATTCCCACTATCATATATTTCTTGCATTTCCATGCTATTCCTTATTTATTCAAAGCTCTGCCCTCTCACCTCTAGCGCTTCAGTTCAGCCGCTTCAGTTCAGCTGCGGTAATTAATTAAAGCGACCTGTCCCTCTGTGGGGCGGTAATTGAGTTATTGTGGACACTGTTTGGTTCTGGCAATGATGAGATCAAACGCTGTGGTGGATTGGAGATTGGCCTGCAAGGCAGCGGCGCCTGATAATGGCTATATGGAGGCTACTGCATATTAGCGTGTGGGCATTCATTTAATGATCTCTCACTGACACCGCAGCACTAGGATTCCAATGAATGTGATGGGCAAATCGAGAATATTTGTATTCCAATACTTGCCTTGGAGCCACAGCGGCGTATTGGTAAACACAGTAATTTTCAGTTATGCCTGGTTTGCGTTTGAGTAAGTTTTTGACATGTACATCTAGTGCTCGGGCAGTTAAAATGATCAGGCAACACGGAACTACGCGTAATGAACGGGAAATTTCTATTACGTTCTCATAGTGATTCAATGACGAGACCTATTAATGCATCACAATGAAACCCAATACAGATGGTGCGGAATTAATACTTTCCCGTTCGTTGTGCTCGTCCTTCCACCTTTTCTGCAATATTGTGCGACAAAGGAAGTTAAGGATTATAAATTTTAACGATACTGCTAGAATAAACATATCATATAAATATACTCGTTTCTTCCATACCCCATGCACCCCGTCATCCGTCCAGTGCTTTTATCTCCAACAGTTCCTACTGAAGTGTTGACTCCTCTTAAAATAAACACTGCTAGCGGCATCAACGATCCTAGCGTCATCTGGCGACATTAACGCTTCTAGCGTCATCTGGCGGCATCAATGATCCTAGCGTCATTTGGCGGCATCAATGATCCTAGCGTCATCTGGTGGCATCAACGCTGCTAGCGTCATCTGGCGACATCAATGCTACTAGCGTCATCTGGCGAAATCAACGCTCCTAGCGTCAACTAGCGGCATCAACGCTGCTAGCGTCATCTGGTGACATCAACGCTCCTAGCGTCATCTGGCTGCATCAACGCTGCTAGCGTCATCTGGCAACATCAACGCTGTTAGCGTCATTTGGTAACATCAACGCTCCTAGCGTCAACTGGTGACATTAACGCTGCTAGCGTCATCTGGTGACATCGACGCTCCTAGCGTCATCTGGCGGCATCAACGCTCCTAGCGTCATTTGGTGACTTCAACGCTCCTAGCGTCATCAATGCTCCTAGAGTCAACTGGCGACATCAACGCTGCTAGCGTCATTTGGTGACATCATCGCTCGTAGCGTCAACTAGCGACATCAACGCTGCTAGCGTCATCTGGCGGCATCAACGCTCCTGCGTCAACTGGCGACATCGACGCTCCTAGCGTCATCTGGCGACATCACCGCTCCTAGCGTCAACTGGCGACATCAACGCTCCTAGCGTCATCTGGCGACATCAACGCTCCTAGCATCACCTGGCGACATCAACGCTCCTAGCGTCATCTGGCGACATCAACGCTTCTAGCGTCAACTGGCGACATTAACGTTCCTAGCGTCATCTGGCGGTATCACCGCTCCTCGCACCATCGGGCGACATCGATGCCCTAGCGTCATATAGTGGTATCAATGCTGCTAACGGCATCAACGGTCCTAGCGTCATCTGACCGCGTCAACGCTGCTAGCATCAACTGACGGCATTCAAGCTATTAGCATCATCTAGCGGCATCAACGCTCATTAGGGACTCTGGCGCCTGCACACACGTCTACAATGCGCTACTTCTAGGCAGTATTCACGAAAGGGTGTTAAAGTAGATACATGAGATATATTCTTGATTGACATATCATTAGAAATCATAAGGCAATTAGTGAGTCTTGCTGCGCTCCTCGTGTTTGTGATCATACACCTGGTCATCAGGTTCTAGTAAATCTGCTTTAGTTTCAACTCGATGTGTGAACTGTTCACCTATCCATAGGTGTTACGCTTTACCTGAATTTGTGGTCACACGGTCGAATTTTAAAGTCTTTGTGCATATCCGAGAGCTACTCGCGTCGGCCACCGTTGAAGCATCTGGCAACCCTATGCGTTTTGGCGCTCCACTGACAGTCTCGTGGTTGTGCTTTATTGTAGCCCAAGGCACCACAACCCATGCTTTTGATCAACTTGTCAGACGTTTCTTGGAACCGGCTCACCCTAAAACTATTTGCTTTAATTCATGTCTGTGTAGGTTACCTTTCTTGTTACCTGAAATCTCAATGTAGTTAGTTATCATTTTTTTTGTTCATCAAAGATAGTAAAATCAATCAATTTTCATTTACAGCGCGCGAGATAATGATTATAAGATGTCCGCGTGTGCAAGATGCTCGCCTAAATACAACTTTTAGACCTATAACTTCACGTTTTTGTGTGCCGCTGCACCACATGTATTAATTTCCATGTCTCTCAACATCTCTAGTTTGAATAATCTCATAACATTTTAAAACCTGTGTTACATTCCTGGTGAAATACCTCGCGGAAAATAAACAATTTCACCCTTTAAATGTTTGTCAGCTGATAATCATCTCTAAGGAAATTTCATTGTCAGACCTTAATCAGTGTAGCTTTTTTCCGTATGTGCTCTGTTTTTTTAAGGCGGAATGATGCCAGCAGTCTTTTTTAGATCACATCGCAGCTGTACAACATAAGAAAATAAATCCTAAATAATATTGAAAAGCTTTAACTCGCGTTTTGAAAACTTGACGCAAGAACGCCAAAGCAAAACGTCACATCCAAACAAAAACGGGTCTGTGTTCATTTTAGACTGACGTGTTCATACGTGCGTGCCTATCATCATCCCATGGTCATAAACGGCTGCTGCTCTTTACCCTCGCCCCTGACCTTTTTCCACTGCTCCTCCGATCAGGTTGCGTCACATGCAGTCAATACTTTTACTGAATATCTTCATCTGAATATCTTCATTTGATCAGGAACAACGAATTTTGATCTTTCCTTTCTTGCGAACATATTCGTCGCTCTGTCTTTTATTAATTAAATTTTTTATTCGTTGACTGCCTTCATATATGCTTTTCATTTACCTGTTATGAAGTGAAACGGTAAAGAACAGGAGCACAGTTTGAACAATTTCACCATGCTATATGAGTACTTGAAACATTTCATGCAGAACCGCGATCTATTTTAGACTGTACCCCGAAAATGCAGCGTGACAGCGAATATAATGTACATGGAACTGCGACAAGTTCAATAGATCGGTAGTCATTCCTTGCGCATAAACATGTTTTTTAGTACATAAGTCTTTAGATTAATTTGTATCAACGTAATACATCATAATATTGGCAATTTGAACTCATCGCATTTCCTCGTATAAATTATACACCATAGTATAAACCTGGAATTTCTTATGGACTGTAGACCACTCATTGAGTATCTTTGACACAAATAAAATCGGCGACTGGCAAGCTATTCTTGAAGGCGCATTCGTTTACTTGAAAAATGTGTTTATGTTTTCTTTACTACTTCACATAACTTATTGTAAAATTTTTTGAACAAGTGTATATCGTTTCTTCCTAGGTTGCATTAACTAGCACACATACAGTAACTGGCTCTAAGACACAAATTGTAAATCGAACAGCTACTCTAATTAATAATATTTAGGAGGGTTAGATTGTGCGAATCTGTTATACACGTCTGAGTAGATTACTTTTTGAGCATTTTAGCATTCATTCGTGTTTCGCTTAAGATTATTTTGTGTTAAACTTTTCATTCGTATAAAATAATTTATAATTTTCAATTATTTCCCGACAACCGTCAAAACCAAGGTAGCCTATCTCTTTTTCCTGTTACTGCAAGATTATTTATGAAAATCATCTACATTTCAGCTGCCGTTTTGGGCATATCTTATCTGAAACATTGTAGTTGTGTGCGGCTCCGACTATTGTGTACACGTGTGCGAGCTCCTCTCCATCTCACGGTCATGAGTAGCTGATGTTCCTCTCAACCCCCGCCCTCTTTTCCACTGCCTCTCCTCCCCTGTTAAGTTTAGGACTCATTCCGGTTTCTTGAAGTAAATTGCACCGCAGAATAAGCCTGCCGACCTTATGGACTTCAAATTACATATCAGGTACTTCATGCACTAGAAGAGATTGTTATATCGTTTCTGCCTATGTGTCATCAACCTTTGCAAATGGGAGGCTCTGAGGAACATATGGTAAAACGAACGACGACTCAAAAATTTCAAGTTGAGATAAATGATTATGAGTATTTCTTTCCGAATTTTCAAGTTTAAGCTATGACAAATCTCTTTTTGACCAGTCAACATCTATTATAATTTTTAGTCCCTCTTGTCTGAATGATTTCTAAATATTAACAAAGTTTTGGATAATTTAAACAAATTGTTATGACCCAAAACTTAATTACTTGGTGCAATTTCCTTCTACCAATAGAATAACATCTTGTACCTGCGTCTTCCGATTAAGTTTATATCGAACAGCTTTGCGTAGGCTTAGTCAGCATTCATTGAAATAAATTACTAGCTAATTATTTGTCTCTGCCTCTTTTCTGAATATACTGTTTTTTATAATTACCAAGAGCTTGTAATGCTGGCATACAATTAAAAGCAAGTAGGAATGGCGCGGTAAAATATATTGGACCAAGATTGAAATAGTTTTGAACGATTGACCAAAGATTTATATGTGTTTGAACGATAAGCAATACCCACATACGATCCTGCACAATATAACGTTACGGGGCCTCCTCTTAACGCAGAGCCCTAAAATGATAAGCTAATAAGACGCTTTCTAAGCCCCTCCAACAACAAACTCTCTGAGTAGTCCACTTCACTGAGATTTAACCTTGAATTAAAAGAAATGTCGCCCCACAGCCACACTGCCAACAGAAGTAAATCCTGCTGCATGTGTTATAGTGGAACATGCGAGAAATGCGCATGTGCCAATTATAACAGCGCCTGCAGATCATGCAAGAGCCAAAAATGCACCAGAACCAGCAAGCCTATAAACATAGAGCTGCCGCATTGCCCACTCATTCCGGTGGCAAGCGCACGTGCCCCAATACGCGATACAGAGAAGCCTACCTTCTCCCACGGGGTTGCTCATTCAGTGACAGATACTTAGCCAACGCTGCTGAGCTCTCCATCTCCCACCCCTTGCACCTCTGAAACTGAGTCCATCACTCGCATTCCTTCCTCCGATATAGAGCCTTTAATCGCCACATCAACAGAAAAATCCGCAACAGCAGAACCGGCTCACTGTGAAGCATCAGGCACCAGCACCGGGTCAGCAGAACATACCAAGTCCCCTCAGACAATACTCATTGGTGATATCCTCATGAAAAATGTGCTAACGTCCGACCGTCAAGTGGATGCACTTTCGAAAAGATAAATATTAACGATTATGGTGCTCTGTTTAAAATCATTGAGAGCGCAAATCCATTCAAAAATTACATTATTGTGCTCACAGACTACGTCGAAAATGAGGTAGTAGTCAAAATAACCACCGCAATTTTAACGAAAAACCAAAATGCTAAGACGTACGTACATGGCAGAACCCCTCAATCTGAAAACAATGAAACAGAGGTGCCGTTTCATGAGTCTCTGCCACTCCTTGAGACTCAAAGTTATCCCAACAGGCAAACTAAGAGACGAATCCACTGGCGCCCCCGACGAACGATTGTTTCATTCGGAGAATGCTAGCCTGAACAATAGTGGAATTATCAAATTCTTCAACACGCTAGCACGTTACGTTCCTCAGAGAGTTGAGGTATTGCCATCCCTATACTATAACGATGTCAGAAGCAAGCAATCATTACTCTGGTCTCCTCCCTTCCTCTACTTCCCTCCATCATATGTCAATCATCTCGTATCATCACCTATCACACGTCAGCAAAGGACATCTACTCTCAGACACTCACATCCTAGCGCCCTCTCATCACCCCCAAACTAAAATTCAAACTACAAATCACCAATTAGTGACTCCTTATCATCCCCACACAATTAGCTCCCATACACCGCCTTTTCAACACGGTCGCAGCAATAGTGCCCCCTCAGCGCTTCCTCATTTCTTCTCCTACCTTCCTCGCTCACTCTATACTGCTCAAACAAATTCGTCCAACTATGCTTGCAGCACAGCCCCAATCCTCCCCTCTCGCTACCATTCCCTAACCACAGCCAAAACTTCGACTCTACCTATTCCGCTGATCCCTCCCATATACTACCTCCTTCCACCAAGTCCATTCTCCGGCTCCCACTCTCGTTACAATTCCCTACCCTCAACCCAAACTCCAACATTACCTATCCCGTCAATCCCTTCCATATATTACCCACCTCCACCCGTTCTTCCCTCAAGCTCCCACTTTCGTTACCATTCCCTCACCACAGCCCAAAATCCAACTTTACCTATCCCGCCAATCCTTCCTATATATTACCCCCCTCCATCCGTTCTTTCCTCAAGCTCCCACCGTCGCTACCAGTCTCCAACCTCAGCCCAAAGTCCAAGTCTACCTTTCCCGCTAATCCCTTCCATATATTACCCCCCTCTACCCATATCTTCCTCTAGCACGGTTCAGCCATCCTCAGCCATGCCTCTCTTCAATCACCGATCTAAATTTATTTCCCTTGGTTCTGGTCAGTCTCTCCTGTTCCAACCCACCCTCAATAACAAAGAACAAAACCGAAAGCAAGGATATCCCAAACATACAAACAATGCCAATCGAGAATTAGCCAACAGATTCTTAAATAACATCAGTAAGAGTGTTACTGAAGAGCATATTAAAAATCTAAATGAGGGTGGCGTTGCTGACACAAAAAACAATTAGCCGGATGAACGAATGCCAATGCAGGTGACGGAAAACTTGCAACAACTCCCCAGGAACACCAACATCGACAATATTCTCAATGATTTAAGATTGAAAAGACAATCAACACTTTTCAGACGGCAGACGACATTGTATGATTCACGCGGTAAAAGGATCCTTAGTAAAGCAAACAGGACTTAATGATGAAAACATCTTAGAGGTGATAAAAACTAAAGCAATGGAGGAATCCTTCAACTACATAGAAGATTACGAAGCCTTCACTGAGTATAAAAAAAATTATAGGTTCCTCTCCGAGATAGAAAATTATTTTGAAAACGAAGAGTACAATAGCAGTTTCGGCGATCTTGTCCTCGCAATTCTCAGCAACGCACTCAAAATACAAATCACAATCTTAGATGAAACAAACCCGAACATTGTAACAAAAACTGTAATTAATCCGACCAACCTTAAGAGTGATGAAACTGCTCAATACTCAATATTTGTAGCTAAGAAAGAGGACCACTATAGTAGTCTTGCACCAACCCACCCTCTGAAGCCACATTTCGAACCACAAAATATTGTAACGAAGCGAAACAAGCATGCTGAAACAATTGTGCAGTGTTCCAATAGGTATTCTCCTTTGCAATACGACAATGATACATCCATATTCGATGAAAAGATGCCTCTGCAATCATCCCAAAGTTTCACCAACTGTACTGTAAGTAAAAACAAATGACTAGAGGCACAAACTGTTCAATCTGGGAGCAGCAACCACCCTTCAGCAACCACGTCTGTAAATACCCATCAGAACCTAAATACTATTGTGATTAAACATATAAACGTTAGAAGCTTAAAAACCAAGATGGATCACATCAAAATGATTATGAAGGAGGACTCAATTGACATTCTATGTCTGTCTGAAACCTGGCTGAAATCTGACATTAACTCTACCTTCATTAACTCTACGGCTTCAATGTTTATAGAAAAGATGGAGAAAGGAAAGGAGGTGGAACTGTGATTTATGTGCGAGAAGAATATACCTCTTCTCAAGTAATGCTTAACGACAGTAGTGAAGTTGATGACCTTTGGGTGAACATCCAGGTGCGAAAAAACAGATCGTTTGTTGTTGGTTCTCTTTACAGACCACCCAACGCAAGTGTACAGTCTTTTCAATTCATCGAAGAAAGATTTCGAGATGCGATCCACTTAGGAAAGACGCTGTACATTTTTGGAAATTTCAATGATGATCAATTGAAATTGAAATCCAACAATATGAAGCCGATTTTAGACAGACTCGGGCTACATCAGCTCATAAAAAGTGCAACAAGAATTACTCCTGAATCCCAAACTGTATTGGATCTGCTCATTACAGACAATCCATCTTCCATTGTTACCACAGACGTGGAGCCGAATTCTTTCTCGAATCACCATGAAATAAACTATACCATTAACATCAAAAAAGAGAAGAAACAGGTATACAAAATAACCTGTCGTTCAAAAATAAATTACACCGCGGATAATTTCAGAGCACAACTAGTGGCAAACATTGAGATGGCCACACCGATACATAGCTCAAATAACGTCACAGAGCAAGCCCAATTACTCACAGACTATCTTCTCACATTTCTGAACGCGGTGGCGACAACGGAAACTAAAACAATGAAAAGCATGCCAGTAAATGGATTACAGAAAAACTGCGAAACGAAATTGCACTTTAAAAATATCTCAAACGCAGAGCACAATAAAGCATCACTTGGTTGAAATTATTTCGAATTCAAAATCGAAGGGTCAAACGAGAAGTCAGGAGGGCAAAAATTAAATACCATCATGAGGAACTAGAAAAGTGCAAAAACAATCTAAAAGAAACGTGGAATGTACTAAAAAGAATTGTTCCCTACAAAAAAAAGATCACCTCACCTACTTATCCTAATACTCAAGCTGCTTCAGAAAAGTTTAACAACTACTTCGCTGGAGTTGGGAAACAGGTTTTGAAGAGGTAACCCAGGAAGCTTGTCAAGAATTACAGAGCGACGTAACAGATACATTGAGTCCAAAAGCTTTGGATGGAGACAGCGACCTAGAAGCAAACGTCAAATGGAAACCAAAGCAAGTATCGCAAACCGAAGTAAAATGAGCTGTATTTGCCTTGAGGAACACAAATTCAACAGGGATAGATGGTTTAGCCCTACAATATTTGAAAGACAGCCTTGTGGTTACCTTGCCTTATATCAGCACAGTTATTAACACCTCCATAGCAAGTGAAACTTTCCCAGAGATCTGGAAGCATGCAATCATCAAAGCAATTCATAAATCTGGGGACAAGAATGAACCATCCAACTTTAGACCAATCAGTCTTCGCCTGTCTTTTCCAAGATTCTAGAAAAGGTAATATCTATCCAACTGATTGATTACCTGGATTCAAACAAGCTGTTGAATGACTGCCAGTATGCTTATCGGCGAAAATTGTCAACAGAAGACGCACTTATGAGCATCACTGAAGATCTGTACAAAAAGTTTGATGAGGGGCAGATATCTCTGCTGGTATTGCTAGACTTGTCGAAAGCATTCGACAGTGTAAGCCACAAAATTCTCTTTGACAAGCTCCGCAACATCGGAATAGACCCTACTTAGTTCGAAAATTATCTGATGAATCGGCAACAATCAGTTAAACTCGATAACGCAACTATGTCAAATTCGGCCACAGTTGCCTTTGGGATCCCTCAAGGTTCGATACTTGGCCCCCTGTTGTTCCTGGTTTTTGTAAATGACATCGACTGCAAATTACCAAAAAATCAAGCGAAAATGGTAATGTACGCCGATGATGTCCAAATATTGCTTTCACAAAAACCGTCAGATCTGAATGCGCTGAAAGACGACGCTGAGACAGCCGTAACTAATCTGAAATCTTGGTATGATAAAAATGAACTCAAG